>OZ014516.1:3700701-3703201 GCA_963966075.1 Aphodius sticticus
TGTCATCCTGATTGAGAATACCACACAAAGAATATAGGGTGCCATTTAAAATTTCAATCATGACGTCAGTTCCGAAAAAACCGGAAGTTATATTGACCTTAAGAGTATCCCAAACAATTGTATTATTTGTCTGTTAACACTTTCCCAAATTTCATTATTCCAGGTTTATAAACAAAAAAATAAACTGGAGTACCTATGCCTTGGGTCATCCGGTATAACCAAATGAAAATAACACATTATCTAAATATCAAATAAAATCAGTTCACATCATAAATCAAATATAATAAATATAGTATTTATAACAAAATAATGCCCGAAGGGACAAAATATTGTTACAGAGGAACGTAACCCTTACTGACGATTCCACAATGATATCTGACAGTGATCATAACCTGTATCCTGCACGCATACCATCTTAGTAACACTAAATACGTTCAAAACTGTGGCGGGAAGTTCAAACTGTCCTTCGTCATATTAGGTCACCCTGTATTAAACATAAGACAACAAGAAAAGACAGATTTTGTTAAACATACATACAAATCTCGAAGATAACTTGGTAAATTATTATCTATTATACTCATTGACAACATATTTTTATGAATTTAGCCCCAAAATGAGTGAATACATTGATGACATAATTTAATCTAGCCCAATTTTTTAAAGCCCAACAAAATTTTTTAGTTTTAAAAAACACTGTTTCTTATTTAGTTATTGATTAAATTATGATTAAAAACCACGTTAGAGTATACACAATTACTAAAAGTATTTGAAGAGTTTTCGCAGAACTGATAGTGATTTTATGAACATATTTTTTAAAGCGTCTTATCACTCTCATTTTTATTTAATCTAGCGCTTTCGATTTTTAAACCCCCTACTCCACACAATCTAAAGAATAAGAAACAGTACAAAATCTAAAAAAATAATCGCTATATATGGTAGCTTTACTCAGATTGTATATCACATACACTGACGTTTCTGGAAATAAATTTAAACGTAGCTATTGTACAAGAAAACAATTTTATCATACGGTACTGTATACCAGAATAGAATTGGGAGTTATGTAATTGAATTAGTATAACCTATCACTCAGAAAATTTAAAAAGAAGCAAAAACAGAACTTAACTCACCTTAGAATGAAAAAGTCTTTATTTCTCGGAATAATCGTTGTTTGTTCTTAGTCAAAATTGTGTACGCTGGGTCGGTATACACTATACATCAATAGAAAAGCACTCGTCTGGATATTTTATCAAAAATCGATGTTACTGAACTGTTCTGATAGCCAATGTCTGGCGTGGATAGGTAGCTTTCACCGATTCGAGCCGTTTTTTTATAGTGGAAGAGAGATTTAAAAATTTTAAAAGCATATATGAGTATGTCATTATCAGTGTACCTAATATCGTGATATCTTATAGATAGATAATCCAAATATAGATTACACGAACAACACACGTAGTTATTTATGACAAAAATTACGTCTACACTAATATTACTACTGTACTGTAAATGTATTTAATTTAAAATATTGTTTAGAATATTAGTATGCATTTTAATATGCAACGGCTGTATTAATTGATGTCCATATTCCCCAGAATTGAGTTTTTTTTTCGAAAATTGTCATCCTGCTGATCATGAAAATGATCACGCGTTATCCAGCGCGTGCCGGGGAGGCTAACCAAACGCAGTCCAACGGATGCATTTTAAGATTTGAATTGTTAGACTGTTTTGGTATACTACTGCAATATTACATGACTCAGTCACAAAATTAATACATGATTACTACAGGTCAATAAAACTAACAATAACAATTACGACATGATTTATTATTGTTTGCATAGTTAGTACATAATAAATACATATACAGTAATACCTCGCTTAGCGCTTAGGATGCGTTCCTAGACGATAGCGCGCTAAATGAAACAGCGTTAAACGAGGCCACTTTAACACATAATAAATAGGAAAAGGGGAAAAGACAAAAAATTAACAATTTTTACTTTAATTTTAAACAATGTTTTTATTAGTTTGCAAAATAATGTATGTTACATAACACGTAAACATAGGCACACAGAAATATAAAGTTTATTTTTGTGATGAAGGTCCTGGTTCTTCAGAAACTCTCGATTTTTTTGCGATGAAGTGGTCTAATGTCATTTGTCGCTTTCTTCTTCTCTCTTGCAGCAATTGTCGGTAGCAGGATATTGCATCTAAAACGCCTCGTCTTGCTTTTGTACTCCTTTCAAAATCTGGATCATTTGCAACAATTTGATCCACAGTTTCGTTTATAGTTATCAAACTTTTGCTAAGGAAATCTGTAGCAAGTTCTTTGGGTTCTTCGCTTTCAGAATCACTATTTTCACAGTCTGCTTCAATTCCTTGTTCTGCAAGTTCTTGAAGGTCGTCGTTGGTAAGGCTCTCACCAGAAACCTGCAGTAACTCCTCAACATCATGTTCTTCTATGTCTTCTAGTCCTGCTGAATTCATTAGGTTGACAATTTGGTCAACG
>OZ014516.1:3708201-3795701 GCA_963966075.1 Aphodius sticticus
GCAACGCTTGTCTACAAATGTATGAAAAACCATAAGTTCCCAAAAATAGGGCTAATATCTTATTTTATGTTATTTACGCAAATTTTGACAATTATTTTCATTTACATCATGTGCATTCCCCAAAACATAAAAGCCTGCTGTTTGTCACACTAGAAAATAAAGCGTTTGGTATATTGTTTCATTGTTCGAGCATTCTTATATCTCGCAAACAAAAGCAGATCACATTCTTTTGGTAGGCTGAAATGTAATCTTGAATCTTGGAACTTCAATGCAAAGAGTGTAATCACTGACTATATGAAGTGTTATTTCATTACTGTTAAACGAGCGGCCAGAATTGCCACGTGTCCTATTAAAAAATCTGGCATACACAAATTCTATCAAGGAATTCTATCAAGTCCAATCATTTTTTAGGGAAGCCAAAGTTATGTTAATTTAATTTTTTTAAATATTTAGTCTATTTTTCTCAAAAATGTGATATTATGGAGGCTCGTCTACAAAAGAATATTGGAAAAACATGATAAACATGGTACTGCCATAATAGTGGAAAAAGAATTTAAAGCAAGTGTCGTTACAACTGTTTATCATATACCTAACAGGGCCCTACTGTTACCATTATATTTAAAACTGAATACGTATTAGATGGGGGTTACCATGTTCTTATACCAAAAGCTAACATTATGAAAGATGGAAGAAATTTTTGTTACTAATGCCTCGTAGTACATATTGGATGTTGTTTGTAGGAATTCAAATCGCATGCATTCTTACAACGTATAAGTTGAAAGGGAATGCCAATGTTACTTTTCCGACTCTATCTTCTTCGTTTTAAGTTTGAACGTTTTTTGTTGCTTCAATTGGGTTGGGAAATTGCCCTAATAAGTTTTGTGGTTGAAATTATTGCTTTCAGATACATGGATTTATAAAAAAACGTATTTATATTAGTAATGTGACAGTGTAAGTTTACTTCGATTAAATAAAGCTTTGGTTCATGAATACATAGGTTGACATTTCTTTATCTCCTAGCGTGTATGTAGCGCCGGCACCAGACAGCATGTAGCGTTGTCTCATAGAATACTCCTACACAAAAGGGACTGGTTTGCCATTAAGGTGTGGCGTGTGTGACCAGAATGGCCTTACAAACCAAAAATACAACGATGACAACGAGTGGATTATTTACAATTCGTTGACATGAGAACGATTCACAGTTAATCACGTGCAGGTGATTGATCTCGAGCCCCCTCACCCATCTTTACAACAATAAAGCCTATATTACACATGGACCATGACTCTATATATTGTGAGCATGAGCATATGCTGTATAATGTATACAATTAAAAAAACCTACAAGGCAACATCGAGGTGCATCTACCTTCACGGAGCTCTGATTCGATGAACATCGCCATCAAGATATTTTTGGTTCGCTTATATACGGAAAACTTACAACACACAAAATCACTAAGAGGTATAGAATAATGTAATTACTTTCATACGTAAGTACCACAGAAAATCTGATTACTTATGTATAAAAGTTGGACTCAAGGCAGACACTTACCTCAACTAGTTTTTGGGCATTAATTCCAGTGCTCCATTAATAAAACTTAATCACAAAACTTTGTCGTATTCACATCACCCCGAACCAGCAGTAAAACATGGACGAAAAGATATTAGTCATATTATTACTGATAACGCATATCCACTGCACACAAAGCACAAACTTTGGTCGTTCCACTTGTACTTGTATTAATAATATCCTTCGAATCTTGCACGGAGAAACTGTACTGGTGGATGCAAACGATTTAGAAGAAAATGACCAACCAATTTATTCATATCATCACAAAGACATACACAAACTTCCAAAAGGAATTATTTATAACAACTACGTGATATATTTTCATAATTATGAACTTATGAATGAAACAATCACTGCGATCAAAGCTGCAAGCAGATTTTATTGCAAGGCTACATTTGTCATTCTTATAGATGATGACAAGTACACGAAAGGTATCTTTCATTTTCTCAAGATGTATAACATATACAAAGCTATAATTAATACAAAATATAACATCTATACTATAGATCCTTGTACGTATCACAACCGAAACTTTACTATCAAGAAGTCGAACTGTCAATACTTTTTGCACAAATTTGAGTATTTTGGAGGAACGCTGAGAATCGGTTGGGATATAAGACCACCTTATGCGATAAATGATAACAGAAATAGTACCCCAGGAATTTTGATAAGTATAATCAGCGCTATAGCGACGAAGTACAACATGAAATTAATATTTAATCCACCTTCGCCAAAATACATACAAGAATTCGACGAGTATGGATCTTCTACAACAGTTGCGGAAGAATTTAACGCATCTGTAACGGATATCTGTGCTTTTGGTTCTATAGCCTTGGTCATCAATCCTCAGCATTCCTTTAATACTCAGTACGTGTTAAGTGGAGGAGTTCACATCCTTCTACCAAAACCAGATATAATAGAAGGATGGAGAAAATTTGCTCTATTAATGCCTCATAACTACTGGCTGATTTTCATTGGAGTTCTCATTGCCTCTATAGTTACAACATATGCATTGAAAAGAAATAAGAACGACAATTTTGTCGATTCCTTCTTTTTAGTTTTGAGCTTACACCTCAACATTCCGTTCAGAAGAAGCATTTTTAAAGAAAGCAGAATACTTGTAACTTTTATACTTGGCTATGCGATCGTATTAAATACTTATCTTCAAGGAAAGTTATACAGCATCTTTACAGTTCCATTTTATGAAAGATCTATTACTGAACTAGCGCAGGTTACCTCTTCCAAATATTCAATTATGACAACAACATTCATCTATAAAGCATTCCGCATACCATATTACAGCTCAAATTTCGTAGAGACAAATGTTACCATACACGAATTGATGCGGACGTTTTTTCAGAAGAGAGATTTTATAACTATTGGGTTAGATAACTTTCTGATGTTGTATCATAATTATATAGGAAAATATGATATGATTAGAATGGCTAATTATCTTTCAACTATGCAAGTAAGACCCTGCTGCCACTTCTTCGATCAAATCGACAGAAATATTGGTCTTTTACTCCAAGGTGGCTTGATAGAGAAATGGATCAGGGATATTAAATTGTCATATGAATTGCGTGGGTCTACAATCGCAGAAGACACGATGTATAAGGCGATGTCGCTTTATAGCGTTGAATTGGCGCTTATTATTGTTATCATTGGCTGGGGAATTGCATTCGTTACCTTTGTGGTTGAATTTATTGTTTTCAGAAATGTCAATTTAAAGTAAAACGTGTGAAAATGTGTGGCTGAAGGGTTTAATAAACATACAGGAATTCAAGAAATATAAAATAATAAAAGACGTAGAGCATGGAGGAGGGTCTCTTTATTTAGAAACTATATTTGCGTGACAATCGATTTCGGCATCTATAATGCCATCATCAGGTCAACACTACGGAAAATAGACAATATGTAAATAACGATCAACAGTAGCAAACGTAGGTGACTTACTGTCATGCGGAAACAAAGCATCATTATGGTCATAATTTCATAGGTATTTCACATACATCAACGTAACAAGTAGCATAAAACAGATACAAGTATCCTAGCATCAACCTATTATTCGCCTCTATCCCACTCAGTGGTTTACACATAACAACGTACAAAACTTCGAGGTTATGAGAGGGTGCATGTGTCAAAAGTCTAAAACGAGAAAAATAACATCACAATATTGCACAAAATCACAAACATGTATAGTATCTTACACTAAATCTGTTCACAATGATATCGCGATGTTGATGGGGGTGGATTAAACAATTGTCTTCCTTAACAGTACACTGTAGTCCAATAATTAAGATTTCAGTGAGTGACAAATCAGATCAATACAAACGGAAAACCATAAAACTAAAACAAGTTAGCCACTACACCAACGCTCAAAACCACCAACACTCAAAAGCACCTAATTGTATAGGTGTGAGGAAGGAATTAAACAAATTCGAAAATTATTGTTAAGAGGTCAAGAATCGATATTAACAACAAAACAAGAACAATGAGCAAGTATGAAACAAACAAAATACAAAGTCATGTGAATTGTTTGAATAAATAGTATCCAGGGAAATCCAAGATATTATTAAGCAGAGTATTATTGTCTTTATCCCGGTCCTTTCTCAAATTAATGTAATATATCTCCATGTAATCCATAAGAATTGACTTCGGGACACTCCTAAGTAGTTTCATTTTGCTGATATGGGAATGGTGGCCTTCCTGTATCATGTGTTGGCGAACTGCCGAACTATTGCGAGTGACGTGTTCCTGAAATCTTATCTTCATATTCCGGCCTGACTGTCCGATGTAAACCATGCTGTGTTAATTTCCTATAGGCCAGCGTTGAGGGTAAGTTTAGTTGCCCCTCCTGGCTGCAGCACATTGCGCGAATCACGATCTACTTTACCGGCTGTGGTCGAGCGTTGACCGATGACGCTATTGTCAACGTTGACATCGGCATTCATTTTTGATGCTTATGCTAGATTAACCTCTAAAGCATTGCTTCTCAGCATAATTTTTAAGTTTGGCGTTTTTCCCTTGAGCTTTGTGTTAAGTTAAATGGTAAATTCGTGCTGTGTTGCCCGAATTGCCCTTTTCAGGGGAAAGGCGTGCCAATGCACATGAATCCAAAAGGACTCGAAGAAGTCAAGAAATTTTACTAAGTGGTGTTACGTTTACCGATGTGCGCAACGTTACAAGAAGGCATTAACAAGGAGAAGAAATACAAGCGTTGATGATATGAACGAAGGCTACGTTCTCGACGAGATGACTTTAAAAGCTAGTTTCGAATACACAAAGGAAATCAATTGAAAGGTTTGAAGATTGAGAATTCAAATCTCTGAAAGTTGCCGATTATGCTATTGTGTCCATGATAAGAGGAATACATACAAAATGAAAGCAGCCCGTCGATATTACGTATTAATGGGCGCGTTCTGCCAGTTCCAGCCAAAGCTGCTTACGCTGCCGGCGCCGAGACTAAGCAGCCGCGGTGGCTGAACGGTCAGAGCCAATCACATGTATCTCCGCTTGAAGCTGAGTTCTAGCGCTGTCTGGCGCTTTCACTAAGCAATCGCGTTCATGTTGTCGCTGCCGTCCGCTGAGCTCAAGCGCTTAAGCGGCTTAAACTGGCAGAACGCGCCCATTGTCCTGCTTGACTATATCAACTGAATGAATGCCAAACTCATCAACAACAACCCGAACTGTTTAAGTGGTTTGACCATGCTTCTCGTTCTAAGCTTTTCGTTGTTAGTGTTTTTCAATATACATAATTTTTTTAATAACTAGTTTATTATTATCAACATACCAGCAAATCATAAGTGTTCTTTAAAAACAGCGCATTTTGAAACTGAAATAATGTTTGCCTACCACGTGAACTCACATAGTAGGCAAAAATTATTTCAGTTTCAGCAAACGCTGTTTTTAAGAACACAAATAAATTCTTATTTCAAGTTTATAGCAATGACGGGAATGCTGCTAGTGGCGCCGCGGTTATTGTGCGTGGGGAGAACTAAATGTGTCAACAAAAAAATGGCCAAGGACGCCATCTATATTAGTATATATATATTGTATCTATGATGTAAACCATATTACAGTTGGAGCACTCTGTTCTAATTTCGGGATTCTATCCTTATTGGTCAATAACACATTCTCAATGGATCTGCGTGTTGTGTTGCATACCGTTATGTCATTTCTCTTCATTATTAAGATTAGCTTATGGTGTAGTAAGGGATGGTAAGTCAGTTTTCTGTAATTATTTAAAGTCTTGCAATGCGGGTATATTTCTTTCATGGTATTGTTAAATCGCATGCTCCTGTATAAGTCGTCAATTATCTCAGCTTTATAACCATTATTGGTGGCTATAGTCTTAATGGTTGTTAGTTCATTAGTCTTATCACGATGATTCAGGGAGGTGGTCAACCATCGGTCAGCATCTAATAACATTTTATTTGCAACGCTGTACTTGAGAAGTTTCTACAAAGAGCGGAGCGTCACTACTAAAATATTAATATACAATTTTTTTTATTAAAATACGTACTTATTTCAAGTACATATGTACACAGGTACATATTGCATGTACCTATAATAGTAGATAGTAGATAGCTCTGTTTATTTCAGCTTTATTTCTCATTAGGGCTCTAATGGGCACCATATACTTACTGTATTCAAAAGCACATAAGGATTTCACAAGATTCCATCTAGTCCTTATGTGTTATAAACGAAATTTTATTTAGGTATACACTACGCTCAATAACACTTGTAGCGTCACTTGGTGTACACTGAAAAAAATTTTGATGTGAATTTACAGTAGGAATAGTAGGTTTTTTTGCCCTGCGACAATCAGTGTAATTTTACATCTCAATTGTAGTTTTACGTTATCATCGTACATTTACACTGTGATTTTACAAGAATTTGGCTGCAATATTACACCGATTTTAATGTAATTTTAAGTGATATATGGGGCAATGCGTAATATTTGAACATCAATTTAAATGTAATTTTAAATGAAATATTAGGTAATGCGTAATAATTTTACATCTATTTCAGTGTAATATTCAATGAAATGTGCAGTATTTTTGATATTTTTGATTTTGATAGTATAATTTTATTCTGATCTTGAGTAGATATTAACATTTTATCATATAATACAAAAAAAAACAGTAACATCAAGCACACAGTCAAACGTTAACAACAGTACGGTCAAACAAAATGGTATAGATAAAATTACTTCTAAAAAAATAAATATGTAGAAGTACATACAAGTATAAAATAGTTTGAGGGACATAAAAATACATTAAAACTACAGAGAATCAATTAATAAATACTTAGCGTACGCAAATGCTTAAACATAGAAAACATACGGAAAACATACATCAAATGATGGAACAATCAAAGCCGCCGAAATGTATGTCCATTATCATGTGTATAAAGCCCCTGATAACACCTGATGCGCTGGAAGAATAATTGAAAGGAAAATCTAAACTCGATGTTAAGTGTGAGAAAATTACATCACGGCGTCCGCTGGAGTACTCGTCATTTAAAGTAACCGTCCCAGCCCGTTTTGAACAACTAATTAAGTCACCCGAGACCTGGCCGGAGGATGTATTGGTCAACCGTTTTTTTATTCAGGCTGATGAAAACAACTCCGCCTCAAAAATGATAACAAAAAAGTTGACCCTGTTCCATCAGAACGTCCAAAGTTTAGGTAATTGTCAACTGCAGCTTGACGAAGTATTGATGTCGATTGACGGGCCTCTGGTATGTGCAATAACAGAACATTGGCAGTCCTGCGAGCAGCTACCGGTGTTCAAGTTCGGGAATGTGCGTTTGGCGTCCGCATCATGTCGTGGCACGCGCCAGCATGGGGGTGTGGCAATTTATTGCAGCCCTTACCTGTGCAGTGCGAGTGTAGATGCTATAGGGCGAATGAATGTGTTAAATGTCACAGAACTTGCAGCCGTTAATATCACCATTGGTGATGCAAAGTTTGTAGTCGTTGTGTTGTATAGGCCACCCGGTTCCGATATTTTACTTTTTATGGAAACAATGTATAATCTGCTGAACTTTTTGAATGCACATAAGTGTCATTTTTTTTATAGTCGGCGACTTTAATATAGATTTCTGTGTAGAGTCAGCGTTGCTTGCCGATTTTAAGGTTTTGCTACAGGAGTTTAATGTTGAACACTTGATTCATGTACCAACTCGCATAACTCAACACTCGAGCACTGGTATTGATAATGTTTTGTCTAACACTGATCTGTCATTCGAAACAAGTGTGTTTCATACTGGATACTCGGACCACACTGCCCAAACAGTCACGTTGGATGTCGCGCACGAACGACAAATAGAGTTTACATCATTTAGAGAATTTTCTGAAAGTAATATTCAAACTTTTTGCACAGATTTAGCTGAGGAGTCATACGAATCGGTTTTTGTTCAGGCTGGTGCTGATTTGAAGTATGAAAACTTTGCCAACATCTTTCTTTTGCATTTAAACGCTCATTTTATCAAAAAAACTAAAAAGTAATCAATAAAACAAAATAAAATTCGAACAACTAATACCATAAGACAATGCAAACATGAACTGGTCTCTCTTCAAGAACTCGAGTCAATTATTTCCAGACTACAAACAGTTATATAAAATTAAACAAAAAGAATATCACAACTTACTTACTACTCAGATAAATGTTGAAATAGAAAATGCATTGCCATTCCGGAGAAATCAGTCTAAATTTCTTTGGAAAGTTATATCCGAAAAAATAAATAGAAACAAGAGGAAGGGTGCTAATTTAAACGTCAGTTCCATGGAGAAGGCAAATGAATTTAATTTGTTTTTCAACTCTATTGCTACCACCCTCTCGGCTACCATTGGACCGACATCTGACGTGAAAGTTGATGTCATTGAGGACAACCGAAGCTCCATGTTTTTAATACCAGTTACAGAACTTGAGATATGCGAAATTGTAAGAACACTGAAGTCTACGAGTAGCGTTGGCTATGATGATGTCCCCGCCAAAGTAGTAAAAAATTGTGTACATCTTATCGCTGAGCCACTGGCTGATATCAACGCTTGTTTTTTGCAAGGAATATTTCCCCAATCGCTGAAACATTCAATAATCACTCCGATATTTAAAAAAGGCGACCCAGACAAAATTATTAATTACAGGCCTATTAGTGTCATTTCTATTTTCTCTAAAATTAGTGAAAAACTAGTATCATCACGCATTATAAACTTTTTAAAAAATACAACATCTTGAATTCTAATCAACATGGATTCTTAAAAGGAAGAAACATTGATACTGCTTTGCTGGAGTTTACCGAATATATTTTAAAAGCTTTGGAGAGGGGTGAGATGGCGTCGACTGTCATGCTAGATCTCGGAAAAGCGTTTGATTGTGTCAATATTGATCTTTTAATTAAAAAAATTGATAAATGGCCTTAGACGCCCAGTAAAAATGCTGATAGAATCATACCTCACCGGAAGAACTCACACTTGCCAATTAACGGATGCAAATCAGAGAAGTGTTTTTTCTGATACTTTGCCAATTGGCATTGGAGTCCCCCAAGGTAGTATACTTGGCCCACTTCTTTTTATCATTTACCTTAATGATGTTTTTTTGTTGCCGACTACTGGAAAAATCATGTGCTACGCAGATGATACCACTGTCGTGAATCATTCAAGTTCTGTTGCTGATCTCTTGCACACCTCAGGCATGCATATATGCAGTCTTGGAAAATGGTTCTCATCTAACTTTTTAAGTCTAAACACAGATAAAACTAAGTTTTTATTATTTTCCAACACAACCACCAACACCGCTGAAATTAAGTATGACGATGTGCGAATCCTCAGTAGCAATTGTTCTTATCTGTTGGGTATAATTATTGATGATCAGCTGTCATATAAACAACATATAGATCAACTGTGCATAACAGTTTATAAAAATATTTACGGCCTTCGAATATTGTCGAAGAATACAAATAAAAATATAGCAAGAACATTTTATTATTCCAATATTTACAGTTACCTAAGATACCCTATAATATTTTGGGGGTCAGTAAAATATGCTGAGCGGGCTTTTATTGCCCAGAAGCGTGCCCTTCGAACACTGCGACGAATGGGTTACAGCGATTCTTGCCGCAGTTTATTTAGAGATGAAGGCATGTTAACAGTTCCTGCCATCTACATTTACGAAAGTATTTCTTTCCTTCTAAAGCATCCTCAGTATTTCCGTGAATACAGGTGTGATGACCTTTACAATTGTAGGCACGGTCAGGATTACATACTTCCCAGGCATAGATTATCAAAATATGAGCGGGGTGCAGTTTACTCTTGTATGAAATTGTGGAATAATGTTCCCTCTGTTATAAAAAAACTCAGCAATACACGTGCAATGCGTGGTGCACTGTTTTCGTACTTGTGTACGTTGAAACCATACACTGTCGGCGATTTTTTTTAAATTGTGTTATTTTGATTGTACCTTGCGGATTTGTATATTTTTTTGTGACACTATTGCTAGCTTGATGGATGAATTATTGTATCATTTAACCACAATCTATTAATAAAGAGACTATTATTATTATTGTTATATAAATGCACTTCGGTCAACCATGAACACACATACTCGTTCACTTTTTTCTGACAAACACACTTGGTGCAAGATGTTCCGCATCTGTATCTGTAAGAACAATAAAACATATTAGACAGACACAAAAAATCTGATGTGGCCGGGCACATAACTTTATCATACCATATATAAAATTAATAGTCTAGCTGTATGAGATTCAATTTGATCAAGATCGGCCATGACTTCATTAAAATAAAACTACTAGAAGTAGACAGATATTTTGTTTATATTGACAATAGGCATTGTCAAAACATCAGCGTTTGACAATACCTACTGTCATTAGAATCAAAATATCTGACAAATCCTGGGTAACTAGTTTTAATGCAGCACGAGCGATCTCCATGAAATAGAATTTGCTCATGCAGCTAAACTATTGATTGTACCAAAAAATGTCAGTCATAAGTTATTCAGAATTTCCTCTTCTTTAATTTATTATTTACTATTTCGACGAAGTTCCAGAAATGGGGGCTTATTTGCAAAATCTTTCAAAACTGCTTAGACTAAACCTCCAGTTCCTTTGGACCCTTTTCAACAGAAAGCTTTTCAGCTCTAAGTTTGGTTATGAAACTTCTAAATATGAAGTTTCGTCCCGATACCTTTAGTAGCTTCTCCGGAATCGTCGATACAAAAACGGGTACACACACACACACACGCACGCACGCACGCACGCACGCACGCACGCACGCACGCACGCACGCACGCACGCACGCACGCACGCACACACGCACACACGCACACATGCACACACGCACACACGGACACACGCACACACGCACACACGCACACACGCACACACACACACACACACACACACACACACACACACACACACACACACACACACACACACACACACTTTGTTGTATCATACTGCGTATGATAAAGTAAAAAGTCAACCTAAAAAGAAGATTGCACATTACCTTTCAGTTGGTATAAAACCCTTCAATCTTAAGGCAAATTTTCACAAGGAAACATACAAGACTGTACTAAGTACTTACCGCTTACATCCAGGTATGGCGTTAACGTTAACGACATCAATTTCTAATGGCTAATTGTCGTCGTTGGTGATCTACAAAGGCAATACAATTGCTCTGCAGAGTGCAGTGTGACATGGTATTTTAACCTACACCTACATGGTATCTAGATAAGTTTTAGTTCACTGTATCATTGTTACTTACCGGAGACAGAAATACAACGCGCCCAACTACATATTGCACTCGATGGTATGCGTGCCGGCGTTCGTTTGCAAAACAGCTGATCAAACGTAGCGCATGCGTCTGGGCGTTACAATCAGTTACAATATCAACAAACCCGCTATTATAATAGTAAAATCACAACATACGTTGTAATTTTACGAATTTAAGGTATATTTCCATTGTATTTTTACTAAAGGATTATTGTAATTGAAATAAAGCAGCAATATCGCTGTAATAGTACACAGACTTGTAAAAATAATTGGAATTACGTGCAATTTTTATACTTTTATACCACATTTCTATTGTAATTTTCACAATGATTTATGTGTAACTTTACAGCCATTTTTCTCAGTGTAACTTTACAGCCATTTTTCTCAGTGTAAAATATCCGAACGCACCTATAATGTAACGAATATTGCAAATATTTCTTCCAACTTGAACTTGAATACATACCGTATTAATTATCTGGTGGCATTTTTAAGCACGGCCTCTTGATGTACCTGAACAGCAAAATATGGATTTGAACTACAGAATTGTGTGTTTTAACGGCAGAAAATGAAGTGAACGGTGGAATATGTGTTTTAACGATAAAGCATGTAAATGCGTTACGGAAATATCTTATATTATATACGGAGATATTTTGTTACATTTAATGGGCAAATATACGGCATATTATGTTTCACTTTTATTGACATTTGAATATCGTGTTCATATAACCATATTTATCAGAATGTTAACATCAAAAATGAATCTGTAAATATGAATTATATGACAACATCAATATCTTCCCAATATTGTTACGTAGCTCTTACTGGGGGACGGCTCTAGGTCAGGATGGAGATGTATAAATAAAAGTCGCAGTGTTATTTACATCGTTCGTGTATTGCTGACCATACAAAATTCCAATACTACAGCTGATATCTAAAATACAATAGTCGCGCTACTCTACAAGTAGGTGCTGCAAACTACTGATCCCGTTCCCATCCTTTGCCGTGGCTTTTATATTGAATTTGGCAAGACGTCATGACCTGTTTTGAGCCCCCAAAAATCCTGAGTTAGGATTTTTGGTTGCACACGGCCTTTGATATAAATCATAGTTAATTTGCACGCTTGCCACAATGGAATGTCTTTGTTCCGATATGAAAAGCCTGACGTCTGCATTTCTGGACAAGCAACTGTCTGCAGATCGGGTTGGATGACCTGACCTCAATGGTACAATGCAATTAAACTATACTTCGTAACAACCCTCCTCGCAAACATTTGCTCGACCCAGAGCAATGAAAAGAAATTGTACAGCCACGGAGCGGGATAGGAAAGAACGCACCACTTATAATTTTATTTGCCTAACATAAGAAATAACAATACAAAAAAAAACACCCATAGAAAAAAGTTCAATGTCGTCGTGCCAGTATCGTATGCGATTTGCCCCGTTCTCATCCGTCTCCGTCTAGTTCTTGGGTCCTCCTGCTAACCTTTTTCTTCTAGGATTGTGATGGTCATCTACGTGAGAGATACCATTACGGTCGGCTTTGACCGTGTACCCAGATTCGTGTTTCAGAATCATCTCCTGTTGCCTCTCAGAATTCTCCTAATTCTTCTTCTCCTTCTACTTCTACTTGGACTAGTCGGGACCACTTGTCCCGTGCGAGGTGGTTTGGTAGAATCCATAGGACCGTTCCTCTCTAGTCGATTTGTTTGTTTTTTCTCAGACTGGTCGAGACATCCCTTGTCCCGTGCGGGGTGGTTCGGTAGAATCCGTAGCGCCAAATCCCCTCCAGTCTACATCGCCAGCTTCCTCTGGCGGTATCGGCAACCCTAAAACTCGCATATAACTCAATTATGCCGGTATGGTACCCCGTTTCGTCATGTGTCGACTGCTTCTTGTAGATGACCACCATCCGTGTATTTATCTCTTCGTGATCCCGGACTAACCAGCTGCATCCATCGAAGTGAGAACGGGCAAATGCATATACTTCCTTACAGTGGCGGCATCAACCTTCAACAATTAAACAAAAAAATAAACACACTAGGTACTAACTTATTTCTAAAACGAAGAGTTGACCATCCATCTTTTTTCTTTGACGCTATCCATCCATGCGGTTGTTAATAGCTGGCTTTGGAGCGGCATATTTCTCATTGGGGGAGTGAGAAATTTTACAAGACCTCCCTGCAGATTGACCGCCAACACAATTCGCCTTGTCTCCGCGTCGCTTCAGCCATGCTTCCTCTTCGTCGCGCTGGATTATTTCAGATGTTTCCACCCTGACCAAAATAAGCCGTTACCGATCTTCCTTGGGACCATTTTGCGCCTCCACCATGTTACGTAGCTCTTATTTGGGGACGGCTCTAGGTCAGGATGGAGATGTAAATAAATAAAAGTCGCAGTGTTATTTACATCGTTCGTGTATTGCTGACCATACAAAATTCCAATACTACAGCTGATATCTAAAATACAATAGTCGCGCTACTCTACAAGTAGGTGCTGCAAACTACTGATCCCGTTCCCATCCTTTGCCGTGGCTTTTATATTGAATTTGGCAAGACGTCATGACCTGTTTTGAGCCCCCAAAAATCCTGAGTTAGGATTTTTGGTTGCACACGGCCTTTGATATAAATCATAGTTAATTTGCACGCTTGCCACAATGGAATGTCTTTGTTCCGATATGAAAAGCCTGACGTCTGCATTTCTGGACAAGCAACTGTCTGCAGATCGGGTTGGATGACCTGACCTCAATTGTACAATGCAATTAAACTATACTTCGTAACAATATCTTTATGCTGTAATTAATATCATATTACCTATAATTACTATTTCAGAGTACCCATGCAATAATGAACAATAGTATGTCGGTTATACAGGGTGAGTTATTAGTATCCCGGCGGTCGATAGACATCAAATCGTTTGAGAAAGAAAAAAATGTTTTATACAAGAGTTGTTTGACTCATTAGTTTCTATAATGTAAAATTATTTTCATTTATACAGGGTGTTGCATTTACGCGTGACTGAAAGTAAGTAATTTTTTTTAAATGGAATGCCCTGTATATCATGCCATATCTACTATCTACTACTATATACTAAAAGTCTAACACAGTCCGCGGGAGAAGTTTACGAAAATCGGCGAATCGGGGGAAAGGTCCGCTCTTTAGAGAAGCGAAAATCGGCGCCGCAGGCGCCGATTTTCCGCCTAAAATTGGATTCTACAGTGCTTAGGCTTTCGATTTCGTCCAATTGCCGGCCAGTTCTCGTTATTTTTTACCTCGATTCGGCTAAATTTATGGATTATCGTTTGGGACTGTATTCGCCAGCGCGTCGTCATGCCAATCGATCGAGATTGCGAGGCCACGGCCGCGCGCTTCGCGACGCGGTCACCAGACGGCGACACATCATGTCGCTCTTGAGGTTACGCTACGAAGCAATAGATGGCGCGCCCGGAACCGCACCGAACGTACGAGCATAATCACATCGCGCGTGTAAAAGCATCCGGGCTTTTTGTCTCTCTCTTAACGCTTTGGCGATCTACCTAGGTCGACCAGCAGGCCTATTAGGCCTACACATTCTCCTAGTTATGAATACTAAGGAGATTCTCTTTCCAACTGTGTAAGATGTACCTGTGTAAAGTAAATACTTTCTGAGATATTCAATTATTTGTCAAAAAATTGGCATTTGCAGGCCCTTCTTAAAAACTACGTTAATACTACATTTTTGCACATATTGTCCTAAAAATTTTGTCACATAATAGCTAAACCCATAGCTAGATGCTGATGTCATGAAAAATTTGATGCGCTATACAGGGTGATCGTAGCATGCACTAGTTTTTAAACATTTTTAAATCGCTCTGTCTTGAGATTTTTAAATGGAACACTTATTTACTAATTGAAATGTCCCTAAAGTTCTTTGTAATTTATATTCACTATATCGTATATCAATTTTTAATAGTTTTTGTGATATTTGGAATGTAAAGAGTAGTATGCTATTTAGTACCTTAATATTGGTTTGTATACAGTGTGCTGGGTAGCATGATGTAAAATATTTAAAGCGTTATAAAAGAAGCCATTTAAAACCGATTTAACTTGTTTTATTCATAGAAAAAGTATTACGGTTATCAAGGTATTACACAAGTATGTTTTGCAATTTTTGCATACGTACAGCGAGCGAACCTGAAGACCTAGTAACATCAGTTGGGCTCCGAACTAAACCAAAAACAGTGTAGTTATAAGGGGGACTATCGTGAAAAATTGTTCACGTTTGTGGAAATTGTGCGGGCACATTTCATGGTAATAGTATGTACGCTAATACACAAAATCAAACAGAAACGCTAAAACCTGTCTTGATGAGCTACCTTTGAGAGCGGATTTGTATTCAGTACAAAAAACAACCAACTATCTATCAACTGACTAACAATCAAATATCTACTTACTATTGTTAATTGGTTTAAAATAGGTTATTTTTCTGGAGACAGTTCAAACTTGGGATAATATGAATGATAGTATGGGTAATATTGATAATGTGAATGGAAAGTGGGTTATTTGGAAGTGTTTTTAATAGACTTTTTGCTATGAATAAAGATCTGAATCTAAAGATGCCTATCAGTTTGTTTTTGTTGCATATTTGGTTGTTGAGTGCGAGCACATAATTCACATCAAAGAAAATCTGATTTTCAACACTCAAATTTTCACGATGGATAACCTAAAAGTACAGGGTTTAGGGTTTACTTCAGCAGTAATTAGAAGCAGCAGTAATTTTTAAATCGCGTGTTCGGTTGCCTTACGCTAGACGGCAAAATATACTTACAAAATTTCATATAAAATTATTAATATGTTGATAACGGTAATACTTTATAGTATCAAGCTGGTTAAATCGTTTCTAAAATATCTCTTCTATCGCCACTTGAAGACTTTACGTCAAACTACCAAATACCTTATTCACAGCAATATTAAAATTTACAATTGCATAACATTTTCGTTCAATTGCAAATAACACAAAAATAGTAACATTTGGTGTATGACATACTGGATATAAATTGGAGAGAAATAAAGGGTTATTACAGCCAACACATATTATACAGGGTTTTCCATTTAAAAAACTCGAGAAAAAGCCATTTGAAAAACATCAAAATTTACCAAGTTCAATGAGCAGCCTGTATAGTGTATCTAATATCTTTGGATACTATCATCTACCTACTGGCTTTGACTAATGTCTCACATAGTTTAAAGGTAAAATCGGCAAAAATGTCGGTTTTACATAGTTTTTAAAAAGATCTTGCAACTGGCATATTTTGGAAAATCAGTTGAATATCTCTGGAACTATTAACGCTGTGACTTAGAAACATACACGGTTGGATAAACAAATTTAGTAGTGTGGAAAATATACGAGTAAAAGTTCTTCACTGTTCAATTTATTCAAATGCTAATCAATGACCGGTTTCGCCTAAAATAGGCAATTGTCGAACTGACGCCAGAAACCCCTACAGAAAGCACATTTCCACCTGGCATCGTTACATGGATGATGTCCTGTGTTTTTGGAGCGGAAGCCAGCCTGAACTTGAGGATTTTAGTAGATATATCAACAACATAATGCCCACACTCAATTTCACCACAGAGATGGAGCAGGATGGCTCCATTAATTTCCTTGACATCAAATCAGACAAGAAGACAACCATTTCCTCTTCGACATTTACAGGAAGCCTACAACTTGCAGCGCCCTAATACCTTTAGAGTCTAACCACCACCACTCACATAAATTTGCGGGTTTTCGCTCTATGACCCAAAGAGCACTCAAACTCCCTCTTCAAGATCGGGAAAGAAGCAGGGAGTTTGAAACCATTCGCTATCTATGAATAAAAAATGGTTATAATTTGAGGACCATCAACAAAATCATACACGCTGAGGTCAGAAAGACGCGTCCTCTATCCACCAGAAACATCCCTGATGGAGGGACCTCTTGGAGATGTTTTACCGTTTTCAATAATAGCGTTAGCGTTAGCGTGTTAGAGTGGATAGTTTTTTGAGCAAGTACGGAATAAAGTGTGCATTCAGGACTGGAAATTCCCTCCTGTCACTTGTTGCAACAAGACCCACTCAAGATAAATTTTCACGGAGTGGCGTCTACAAAATAAAGTGCGACGAATGTCAGGCATTTTACATTGGTGAGACAGGAAGATCAATAAAGACTAGAATAAATGAACATAGAAGGGCCAAGCAGCTGCAAGCGTTCGGCAGGCATCTTCTCTTTACTGGTCATAAAAGTGAGTTAGACGAGAACATTTCTATTTTGCATCAGCAGAAAAGAGGTTTTAAACTCTCCCTACTTGAGGCGCTGGAGATTTGGCGGACCTCAAAAACAAAAGGTCTTCTAAATGAACAGGTTGAACTTAGTGTAGAGCCACTGTTTAAGAATATCACATGTTGGAGTCTAATTGTTGCCGTTATGTGTAGTTGCGCTACTTGCAATTTGAAATTTGTAATTTTATTGTTTTGTATAGTACGTTTTTCTATTGTAGTGTTCTTCTTTATTGACTGAGTATTTTTGCCCGTTTGGTTGCATGCTCTCCAGGCGTGTATATTTGTTTATTTCGCTCTATTTCGCCTGTTGTCACGGCTGTCAGCACTCACAGATTGTATTGTTTTTAAGAGTGTGGTTGGTTATGTACTTATTTGCCGTTTCTCATTATCGTTTTTATTTTGCCGTCTGCAGGTCAGGGTAGGTTTTTTTGGATTATTTTTGTAATTTTCTACTGCCCGACTCTTGTGGTTTCGTTTGCTTAATCTTATTTTAATATGACTCCTAGCACATGCTCTGTTTTTAAGCTATGTACTTGGCATCTACTGATCGAGTTTTGTTATCTGATGTTAATATTTAAGAAGGGAGAGTTTTTTGACAGTAAGCTGTTGTATTGTAAGCTCTGTACGTTTCGTTTATTTTGTGTTTCTGATTTTAGCGTCAGTTCGACAATGCCTATTTTAGGCGAAACCGGTCACTGATTAGCATTTGAATAAATTGAACAGTGAAGAACTTTTACTCGTATATTTTTCACATATCCTACACCTGTTCATATCAGCGTATATCAATCATATATCAATTTAGTAGTGTTTATAATATAATAAAATATACATGGCGTTCCATTTAAAAAAATTTACATACTTTCCGTCACACCTAAATGCAACACCCTGTATAAATGAAAATAATTTTACGTTATAGAAAATGGCGGGTCAAACAACTTTGTATAAAATATTTTTTTCTTTCTCAAACGATTTATTAACTATCGACCGCCGAGATACTAATAACTCACCCTGTATATTCGTGTACTGGTCTCCCTCGACCCGGCCGCTTCGCAAAAAGTTGTCCGTCACGAGGTGGTTTTTCGATGGATGTAATGTAACGGGATTTAGTTTATTTTGAGCGTATCCGATCTTTTCCTTAATGTGATACATTCATTGCACTGTAATAAATGTAATATGACCACTACAGTTAAGTTTACAAGTAGGTAATGCATTTAATTAAATATAGAATTATTTTTATATCATAATATTAATAAACATTAAAGTTTTTGATAATACGATACGAAAATCTCATTTTAAGATATTGCGTAATATCACGACACATTATATAAATCTATTTCATTTAATACACATATTAATTACGTAAGTAAATGGACAAATCAACTTGTTGCCAAGGATTATCACTGAATATAGACTAGGTATTTCAGAATTGTAATATTAAAATATATTCACTAAATGTGAATAAATTCTCTAAATTTAATTTAAATTTATATTTAGGACGGAACATGTATTTTGTATGAATAACAATGGCAACATTATATATATATATATATATATATATATATATATATATATATATATATATTTACTTTACAGCAATTAATATTTCAATTATCTTTCCTGCGATCTAATGCTTGACATGCTTGACAACCAAAATAATAAAAATTATAGCAATAATATACATATACAGGATGTCCCACGTTTCTTCCGCAAAATACTTTTTCAGAAAGTAAATTACTTTTTCAATTCATTAAAAAGTTACAGCCGTTTGAATTATTAACAATATCTCATTTTAAACGGCTTTAGCTTCTGAAGGAACAGAGAAAACCAATAAGACAATATGAAACTTAGTACTTTCTACTTTCTAGAAAAACAAAAACAAAAAATTTTGGTATTTATGTATTTATGTTGTCTAAATCTTCTTTTAGATGGTCGTATATTTTGGTTTATTTAATTTTTTTAAATAATAGTTATTACATATTTACATTCCATCAAAATTCGTCAAATGATTAGAGCTTGCTTCCACAAGCTATTATAAATTTTTGACAATTAGGGAAATGCATAATTGTCATTATTTTCAGTTGTCAGATATTTGAAACATATTGCTGTAAGGTAATAGTCCGAGAGCCCGCGACAAAATCATACCCTCATAAAACATCACTACGAATAATTTATATGTAATGTAAAACGATTTGAATAAAAGGAAAATGCTGGTCTGCCTAAGAAATTTTGGCCGAAAGGGTGTTTAATTACGCTAATTATCTGCTGCAATTCGATGTCGTAGTACCCTCATAAAACATCTCTCACATTCTTTTGTCACTTACAGATAAATGCATATTCTCTCATAATAACTTGGTGTGCCTAACACCATTTGGCCGGAAGTACTTGGCACACGTCCCTGTAGGGGAGGACAGTCCGTGTATCGATACCCTCATCGAACATCACGCCCATTTGTTATCTTGAACATCACGCCTATTTGTTAACTTTGAGCCTTCTTATTAACAGAAACCTTAGTGTGCCTAGCCGGAAATGGCCGGAAGTGGGTTGCAGACGAATTATTTAACAGACGATGGTATCTGCGTTACCTTACAAAACACTTGTGTCAAATTTGCCACAATTATAGAAGAACATATGTACTTTCATAGTAGTTTTGCCTAACCAACCCCGGTTGGCCGGAACGGTCTGGCACACCGACTTCAACAGTTAACATCGTCCGTAAATCATCACAATCATCGAACATCACGCCCATTTTTTATAACAAGAAACATTGAGCCTTCTTATTAACAGAAACCTTGGTGTGCCTAGCCGGAAATGGCCGGAAGTGGGTTGCAGACCAGTTATTTAACAGACAATGGTATCTGCGTTACCTTACAAAACACATGTGTCAAATTTGCCACAATTATAGAAGAACATTGTACTTTCATAGTAGTTTCGGCTAACCAACCCCGGTTGGCCGGAACGGGTTGGCACACTAACTTCAACAGTTAACATCGTCCGTATATCATCACAATCATCAAACATCTCGCTCATTTTTTTGCATGAGAAAGTTTACGGCTACTTATGAACAGAAATCTTGGTGTGCCTAGCCGGAAATGGCCGGAAGTGGGTTGCAGACCAGTTATTTAACAGACGATGGTATCTGCGTTACCTTACAAAACACATGTGTCAAATTTGCCACAATTATAGAAGAACACATCTACTTTCATAGTAGTTTTGTCTAGCCAATCCCGGTTGGCCGGAACGTAAATAGTCATACTTTTCAAAAGTGATAGATCTAAGGCCTTTTCGGAAAATTCAACAACACCATTTTGTTCGTATTTGTCAAAGCCGACAGGGGGTTTCTGTGGCGGGGGTGTTTTTTCAATTATTTTTTCGATCCGTCCCTTACTTTTCGAGATATAAGGATTTGTCGCTAAAACCGGAAGTTATTTTTGAAATCGTAATAATAACGCCTTTTTGACCGTTTTTCTTTACGTTCGTATATACAACCCCAATAGCAGACCCTGTGGTGTTTTTATTTTTTCATCCGGCAACCCATTTAGAAGAAGATAGAGGAATGAGTCATACTTTTCAAAAGTGATAGATCTAAGGCCTTTTCGGAAAATTCAACAACGCCATTTTGTTCGTATTTGTCAAAGCCGACAGGGAGTTTCTGTGGCGGGGGTGTTTTTTCAATTATTTTTTCGATCCGTCCCTTACTTTTCGAGATATAAGGATTTGTCGCTAAAACCGGAAGTTATTTTTGAAATCGTAATAATAACGCCTTTTTTACCGTTTTTCTTTACGTTCGTATATACAACCCCAATAGCAAACCCTGTGGTGTTTTTATTTTTTCGATCCGGCAACCCATTTAGAAGATAGAGGAATGAGTCATACTTTTCAAAAGTGATAGATCTAAGGGCTTTTCGGAAAATTCAACAACGCCATTTTGTTCGTATTTGTCAAAGCCGACAGGGGACTTCTGTGGCGGGGGTGTTTTTTCAATTATTTTTTCGATCCGTCCCTTACTTTTCGAGATAATAATAATAATAATAATAATAATCTTTATTTGTCATTGATCCATGCAGATATAGACAATTGTCAGCATACAAAAATAAGCATAAGATTAGCATAAAATAAGTAAATCGGTACAAATTAGCGCAGAAGAACAATACGACAAATTAAATTCACAGAGTTCAAAATTAGTTGGAGCAAGTGATGTAGTCGTCAATATTATAAAACTCCCCTTCCAACAGATACGCGCGCAGCGCCTTCTTGAATTGTTTTTCACTCTCAATACGCATTAAATGTGAAGGCAATGCGTTGTAAACCCTGATCATCATATACAAGGGCCCGGCTTCAAAAGCAGATGTGGTGTGTTGAGGTATTGCTAGACGCGAAGAATTACGGGTCTGAAATGAGCCGGATATGTCACCGTTTGTTACAAACTTATTCAAATTTCCTCTACAAAATAATAAGAGGCTGTAAATGTACAAGCACGGCAATGTTAGGAAATTCAATGCTTTAAAATGTCCCCTACAAGATTCACGATGGTCCAGGCGCTGCACACATCTAATGAATCGTTTCTGCAACCTAAAGAATCTTTCTGAATGTGTCGACGCACCCCAAAGAATTATTCCATACCTCAGCACAGACTCGACAGTGGCAAAGTAATATTGTCTCAGTGTGCCTACGCTGACATTATCCCGGAGTTTGTAGATCGAAAAATACAGCTTATTTAATTTTTTGCTGGTGTAGTCAATGTGCGTCTCCCACTTCAGGGACTCCTGCAGGTATACTCCCAGAAACTTCACGTCTGTACTACGCGGGATAGACCTCCCCTCGGATCTAACCAGCAGCGAAACCCCGGGCAAACCCAAAGAAAAATGCAACACTGCTGTTTTGTTGCCATTCAAAATTAAATTATTAGCCCTGGACCAGTCCCCCATACAAGCCACCGCATGTGTTGTCATAACTGACAGCTCAGACACATTGTTGGCTTTGATAATCAGTGTCGTATAATCTGCAAACTGAAACAACTCGCCCATCTGTAGATAAGCTAACAGATCGTTGACGTACATCAGAAAGAGTAGTGGGCCAAGAATCGACCCCTGGGGAACACCCACTCTCATCAAAGACGACCGATCGGAAAACGCACCGGGCACCCGAACCCTCTGACGTCTGCGCTGCAGATACGATTCAATCAATCGTCCTGTAACTCCCCTGACTCCATACGAGGAGAGCTTGTTCAGGAGGATGCCGTGGTCCACCGTATCGAAAGCTCTGGATAAATCAAAGAAGATTGCTGCTATATGACGTTTCGCATCAACGTGTCCCAAAATCTCAGTGATGGAACCAAAGAGAGCACTTTCACAGGACGAACCCGGCAGAAAACCAAACTGAGTTGGGGAAATAAGGTTATGGTCACGGAAGAATACATACAATCTCCTATATATGAGTCTCTCAAAAACCTTGGACAAAGTCGGCAGAAGGGAAATGGGGCGATAATTCCCGATATCGTGTCTTGACCCACGCTTATACACTGGAACGACCACGGCCTCCTTCAAACTATCCGGGAAGACTCCACTAGTGAGCATTAAGTTACAGAGGTATGTCAACACCTCAATCATGGAAGGCCCCGATACCCTCACGATATAGGATGGCACATTATCGATACCAGCGGAAAACTTCCCCGAAATCGACGTCATTATCTCCATGAGCTCGCCCGCATCAGTAGGGTGCAGGTATATACTGGTAGCCGAAACAGAATGAACTGATGTGCCTCCTTCATGGCGCTCCGCCTGCAAAGCCGGAAAAAACTTGTCGTGAAACAACTCCGCAACCAGCGATGGCTCCTCCACCGAACCATCATCTACCGCAAGCCTGATTAACGTATCAGCTTCTGTCCTCCCCGCCACGTTCTTTACAATATTCCAAACGGTCTTTGTTCTACATGTTGACGATACAACCCTAAAGTCATTATATTCGCGTTTCGTTTTGCAAATTAAGCTTTTCAGACATTGCTTTTTATACTTATACTGCTGCCATAAATTTGCGTCATCAAGACGTCGACAAAAGTAATAAAAATTGCGGAGATCGTCCGACATATGCCTTATCTCATTGTTATACCAATGATGCTTGGATTGCCTAGTAGAGGATTTCCTCAATGGAAAGTTTTTTTCAAAATAAAAATTAAAAATATTTAAAAAAATATCAAACTTAACATTCATATCAGGCTCACAGTCATAGACCTCACCCCAACTCTCACTTGTAAGATCGGTTATGAATGCATCGACATCTACTGTCCGGAACACACGTGTATTCCGATCCGGCATTGCAGAAATCGGGCCCGGAATTTTAAGTGAACAATGCAAGGAACAATGGTCCGAAAGACCCGGATCGTCCAAAAAACACTCTACATCACTGGCTCCAAAGTTACAAAACACATTGTCAATACAATTGGCTTCTCTTGTACCCTGTCTGAAACATCTCGACATGTTGTACGAAGTGAACAAGCCAACAACATCACGACATTCACGACTTTCACTGTTAAAATTAATATTAAAATCGCCACAGACTATTATATATCCGTATCTGTCACACACAACATCTAATAAACAGCTCAAATGCAACAAAAATACAGTAATATCACTGGATGGTGATCTACATATACACACAAACAATATTCTTACATGCTCGCATATTAAACTAGCACAACAATATTCAAAATGGGATTCAATTGGTTCTACTGGTACATTCTCAACTTTCATAACATGTCCCTTCTTAGCATATATGGCACAACCACCGCCCCTATTCGTTATACGACAGTAGTGATTAACAAGTATGTAATTGGCTAATTTCTCAAGCTGTATCGTATCAGAACTTTGCCAGTGCTCCGTTAGACAAATCACATTAACACCCCGAGGCATCAAAAATACATCTATCAGTTCTGTTTTATTTCTAATACTTCTTATGTTGTAACACATAAGTGACAGATGGGTGTCTTTGTAGTCTGTGTTAGGAACACTGGTTAGAACTATCCTTGCCCTAATTGGGATTTAAGTGGATGTTTCTCAAATTACTGACATTTATGTAAGATGGTTGTGTCTCACATGTTAGTAATTTGTCAGTAATCATTGCAACTACCGCGGAAAATAGCTTACGTTTGCCTTTAGTGCTTAGGTGAACGCCATGAGGTTGCATGTCGTATTGAGATAGTAGGCTATTTACGTCAAAGAAATCAGAAAATCCTACGCTAGAATTTAAAATCGCATAATAAAGGTTGCAATTTAATTCATAAATATGTTCATTAAGACGAGATGTATAATCTCTCTGATAGGGCACCGATATGATAATAAGGTTTGTATGGGAAAGAGAAGATACTACCCTCTTAATACATTTCACTCTTAATCGCAGACCTCGCAATGCGTTGTTTGAACCGGCCATTATCACGACAAAGTCCTCCATTCCGTATGATTGTGTTAACTGGTTGACATTCTCGGTTACGTCCTCAAAGGTAGCATTGGGCTTAAACATACATTCGACCTGATACTGATTAAGGTCGAATTTTCGCCGTACAATATAAGATGCGTCTCTACACTGGCTATCCCCCAAGATTAGAAGTTTTCCTTTTGTTCGCACAGAGGAACCCCGAGAAGAGTTTGACTGCCCAACATCAGATATAAGGATTTCAGATATAAGGATTTGTAGCTAAAACCGGAAGTTATTTTTGAAATCGTAATAATAACGCCTTTTTGACCGTTTTTCTTTACGTTCGTATATACAACCCCAATAGCAAACCCTGTGGTGTTTTTATTTTTTCGATCCGGCAACCCATTTAGAAGATAGAGGAATGAGTCATACTTTTCAAAAGTGATAGATCTAAGGGCTTTTCGGAAAATTCAACAACGCCATTTTGTTCGTATTTGTCAAAGCCGACAGGGGGTTTCTGTGGCGGGGGTGTTTTTTCAATTATTTTTTCGATCCGCCCCTTACTTTTCGAGATATAGGGGTTTTATCTTAAAGGTGCATCGAGGGGAATTCTAACCTCAAAATTGGGAGGCTCTTAAGAGGGGCCGGAGGGGAAAATTTTAATTTTTTGGGGTTGGCGGGAAAATTTGAATCTGATCGCTTCGGGCGCGCTCGGTTCGATTCGTCACGCATGCGCAGTATGGTGGCGTAGAATTTGGCGGGAAAATTTGAATTTTTTGGGGTTGGCGGGAAAATTTGAAGTTTTTGGGGTTGGCGGGAAGGGCGCTCGTAAACCATCAACGGCTTGCATAGATGATGACGCAAACATATCGGCTATCCTTGTCACACTCATGACTAACTATAGCTATCTCTTTCTACCTGGACCGGAAGTAAAGTAAATTTATACCCCCTTTAAATTTACACGTAAAATTGGTCTAGAACTCTCATAGCATATCTACTCGCATAAAATAGATACAATGGAGATAAAATAGAGATTTTAACATCCATGCTCTCCTAAACCGAATGGTCTATACAACCATACTAAAATATATTGTCATTAACACGTCTTGTATATTAATCACTTAAATAATGTACTGTAATCGTGTTTGTTGACACTTGGTGCCATCTCATCGTGCAAATTATCACTACAAATTGGTTCTGTATTTACAGTTTAGAAAGGCTCTGTTGTGATCTTCGTTTTTAGTTTCATTACGTGAATGCGAAATATTTGAAAATAAACGATTACAATGAACGGTAAAAAGTGATGAAAATCGTTGCAAGGTTACCGTGGATAGTACAGTTGGTAGTATCATATAGTAACTATATCACCAACTTCTTGAAAACGCGTATTCGCGGGTGTGGTCGACTTCGGTGCTTTGCTGGCGGCTCGTATTAATTATTACTAGTTTTGGTTAATTTTAATAATTAATTCGTTTTAATTATCTAAAAGTTCTATATATACTTCCGATTTTTAAACTAGTGTTATAAAAAATAAATTAAAAATTAAAATGTTCAATAAATATAATAATAATATGACGAACATTGTAATCGTTACGATTGTCGAGAATAAACAACGTCACGGATGAAACAATGCACATAACTTATCTTAAAGAACTCCTATACAAAAGTTAACATGCATTAAATAAGTTAAAATAAAGTAATAAATTAAAAATGTATTATTATTGTAATTTCCAGATTTTTTTTACATTATATGGTATATTAATAGTAGCAGTAAATATTGGGATATCGGCAACAATAACTTCTTTAGGTTTCTATAGTTTTTTCAATTTTCACTATTTTACCTTAATTAAAGACTTCATCAGAAAATTAAATAAACTCTAAAAATACTATACTAAGTGAACACATGAACTTTTTTTAACTTTTACTTAGTTAAGATGTTTATAGTTTATTTAATTTCCTGATGAAGGCTTTGATTAAGGCGAAAGATTGAAAATAAAAAAAAAAGTTTTTGTTGCCGATATTTTACTAAAACTCTTATAATAACACGGCAAATATAAATGAGTTTATAATATATTATTATTTTATTTTATTATTATTATTATATTTAGTAGTCAATTAAAAAAAACATATGGGAACTGAAACGGTATTTTATTATATTTTATTATTCGGACCAACGCGAGAGCAGTATTTACGCTTAAGTGCCGAAACAGTTAAGGGTCGGTAAATCTCTATTTTATCTCCATTGTGTCTATTTTACGCGGTTATTAGATATTTAAAAATCATCAATAAATAGAGGTATCTAATTAAAATGAGATGTTCATTAACAATCTTGCCAATTCAGATATTAATTTAATTGTCTCTAACCAACGCCCTGTACATTGTGATTTTACTTGATTTCTGTGTGCTTAATTAGTTGCCGACCCTTAAGGCAGCCCGCTTACCGTCCAACCGCTGCACGATGTAGGCGGAGTCAATTTACGTGGTGCCGTGACGGTTAACAGAATTCGTATATGCTACCCGGTCACGAATTATTTTGCGAACGCTGCGTATTATACGAATGTCTATTTTTCGTTCTACCCTCCGCGGCTTCATGACCTGGTTTTAAACAGTATCTGCAAACAACTCGATTATGACAATCCGAAGCAAAATGTCCCGTTTTATAACAACGGCAGCATTGTATATTATTTTGCATTCTAGGTGATACAGCACAAACATTTGAAAATTTAGTATTAAGATTATAATTTGATTCAACTCCTCTTGTTGAGCAATTTCTGCAGCACAATCGATATTGACTTCTTTTTCGCAAGCTAATGTTAATCCTATACTCCGTTGAATTTCCGGTTTTAACCCCATTTTAAATTGATTCAAAATTAAATCGCTATTCTTCTTAATAATTCCCTCCATTTGACTCTTACTAGCATTAGTTAAGTCGTCTGTCAACATATCTTGCCCCAACAGTTTTAAACGCGTTAAAAATTCGCTTACTGATTCACCACGTTTTGCTTACACTGTGCTTACACACAATAGTTGAAATTGTGACGCACCCGGTATTTTCGATGGAGAAAATTTTTCTATTAATTTTTGTTTGAACTTTTTATAAGTTATAATTTTTGACAAACTACTTTCACTTCTATAAAAATCGTATGCCTGCCCCGTTAATTTGCATTTTACAATTTTTAATAATGTGTCGTCGTCAATGTCCTGTAGTTGCGTACTTTGATCTAACCGTTCAAAATAGTATTTCGCGATTTGTTTTCCAGAAAAATCCTCTATACTATTTAAAATACCTCCGAACGAAATGTTTGGTACCTGGATAGTTACCTTTGTTTCCGGCTGGTCAACCATAATGACTCAAAATTAAAATTAAGCGCACCAAAAAAAAATTAAACCCAAAATTTAAAAAGAAAAATTAACTAAACCCTTTTTGCGATATTTGCTATAGTCGTAAGTATACCTGCATTGTTGTAAAGTGCAGTAACCCATAGTATTGCTTACGCTTGCAGTAGACGTGTCATGTTATACTTCCACGCGTCCGACGTGTATGGTACGTGTCAATTAGCTGACGTAACTATTTACTTTTGGGAATATACAGGAAATCAAAATCGCTCTCAAAATTTGGATATTTGTAAAACCACCCTAAAATAGCCTTTCCCGCTGCCACCAATGTTACCGCCCACTCCAGACATAACTGTGCGAAGCCGGTATAAAAAGAAAGTAAAGAAATAAGTTATAAAGTCGATAGTCTAGGGTAATTCACAAATAACGCATATTCTGGTTTATTAAATAAAATAATCCTTAAAACTAATTAACAATGGAATAATACTCACATCTTCTTATATTTTCTTACATTATATTGCGACAACATTCTGTAACATTGTATGAAAGTAACTTTTGTAACATATTTTTGTTACGTTATTACAACATTGTTGAAACATTCGCAACAATGTTTTATTGACAAAATTTTATATACATTAATACAACATACTTTTACAACATCAATGACGCATTTCATTGAGAACAGTTTATCCACATAAGCGTATAAGTTATTAATTACTAATTAATGTTGCTAATCTGTCATTTAAATGATGTTGAAATATTACAAAAAATTTTGCAAAGTTGTAATATAAACGTAGTAAAAAACATGTAACAAATTGGAATTTTATATATCCGCGGTAGGACATAAGAAGTTGTATAAATATAACAGTTACATTACTTGATATATAACGTTACATGTAACAAAGTTACAAAACGATGTTGTATAAATATTACAGGTATATTTCGTTGTTTAGTGGGCTTCTACCGAACCAATTTCATTACGTCTGCATCGATTTACCTGGTCATGGGTTTTCCTCAAGTTTCACAAAGGGTCTACCAGTTTATGTCTAGATTTTTACATACGCTATCAAAATAACAATGGATTACTCCAAAAGACACCAATATATTCTAATCAGCCATAGCTTTGGGGCAGCTTTTTCCGCTTTTGCATCACAAATCTACCATGATTACGTAAGTAAGTTGGTCCTGATAGATGCTACAACGCTGAGCTGTGTTCTTTCATTTTAAAGCTTTTAAAACTTGGGGGCGGCACTGTTGAGCAGTGGCGTAGCGAGCAAAACTGGCGCCCGGGGCACGCTACTATTTTGGCGCCCCCCCCCCTTCCAGGAAAACATAGTAATATACTTGATATATAGCATAATAGATTGTAGTAGCTAGCTACTTTAAAATACTCTAAAATATATTGCGAATAGCTACCACATTTCTACAAATCAGTGTACTGTTTTTCGGGAAAGGGCACGGGTTATTTCATGTTATTTCCTAAAAAGCAGGTTATTTGTCTTTTATTAGTGTCAAGTACTCAACACAAGTTGTATGTATACGTGTACATCTTCTATCTAGATTGTAGTCTTCCGCGCTCTGAATCCATGAATTCTTTATTATCGGACGGAGACAGCGTCGGTAACACAGCAAAGCCCGACATTTCGCGTTCTAGTGCAAGAGGAATCTTCAGGACGGACTTCTTGGCGCAGAGAGCCACGAAGGAAAAGCCTTTTGGTGTGTCACCGTGTATTTTCTTCCCGAAAATCAAGAATTCTATGAACAATTGTAAAATTATAAATACTTAGAAAGGGCAACCACAGTGACGTATTTCACGCCCATTAGTGGTAACCGTTCATTGGTAATAAACCTTACGTCATGCGTCAAACTATTGCCTTCCACTAAGGAGTGTCACGACCCAAAACACGGTTATTCACAAATTTAATTTCGCACAAGCTTTGTCCAAACGGAATAGGTGGATAAAGATATTACTTTCGAAGAACACAACAGTAAAAAGTATAAAAAGGAGAACTTACTTTTGGAACGTGCGAGGACAATATTGTTTTGATAACAACAGTTGAGACGAACTGTGTACCCTTCTTGTACAACGTCTTGTACGGTAGCGTTGCGAGCCGTTAGGAAACACGGGTATTCCCCGGCAGAATACCGTACAGTCGGTCCAAGCCCCGGATACTTTTATTATTATTCATTCATGTTACAGTCATTCGTAGCTCACATTTATTACTGTTCAGATAGTATTCTTAGTGTGTGTATAGTTCCCCTTAGACGTTATAACGATTAAGAGTAGTGCTATTGGAAAAGGGTGTTACACTTTTTTGCAAACTGCAAACAATATAAAAGGTAATAAAGTTTGAATATTGTCTGTTTATTCAATAATTTTATTCAATACTGTTAACAATTTCCGATCTTTCAATTCAGACCAGTCAAAGGGAGACCATTTGGCGCCCGTTTGCAAGCGGCACCCGGGGCATGATACCCCCCTTGCCCCCCCCCCCCCCCTCGCTCCGCCTATGCTGTTGAGGTTTGCCTACGGCGGCAAAAACACTAGGGCCGGCCCTGCTGTGAGTAAGTCGTTGTCTTTCGAGTTGTTTAAAATTGAAAAATCACCAACAAGTTTCAAACAAATTAATTATTTTCCCATTTCATTATCCAAATTATTTTTATTATTTGGCATTGTTACTTACTTAAATAATAAGTAAATCAATTAATTAACTTATTTACGTCATATTGTAAAGTGTATTTTGTGTTCTTTATGTATTTCCTTTCTATTTGTTTTAAGGAATTAAAGAACTAAATGTGTAGGTATAAGACTATTTATTCAGAATTACAACTGCTTTGAAAAGGAATGTTGAAACAAAACTGGGATAGCCTATATATCAAAGTTATATAATTCCATTTAAAATAACAAATACTTAGCTATTTCTGTCAAATATTTTTGAAAAGAGAAAATTATACCTATATTGTAAAACAATATATTCTGAATTTCTTTGAACGTGGACGTAATTATCACGACCATCCTCCTGGGTATCCTCCTTTTCATCGAAATAACAAGTCACCTGAAATATGACTTCTCATATGCCTTCCATTTTTTGAAAATACATGCCTTAAATAAGCAAATTAGAAAACTAAACACCATAAATAAAAAGCACAAAGAACTTATTTTATGTTTATTTTTATAATAAGAAAAGTAAAAATAAATAATTTTACAGTTACAGATTTACTGCACAAGCATAATCACATAAGGTGCATTTAAATGGTTTCTGACCTGTATGCGTTCTCATATGGTTCGTAAGAGTACCCTTTTCTGGACTATAATAATCACATAAGGTGCATTTAAATGGTTTCTCTCCTGTATGCGTTCTCATATGGGTTATAAGACTACCATTTTGTGAAGTAGAATAATCACATAAGGTGCATTTAAATGGTTTCTCTCCAGTATGCATTCTCATATGGGTTATAAGATTACCATTTTGTGAAGTAGAATAATCACATAAGGTACATTTAAATGGTTTCTCACCTGTATGCGTTCTCATATGCTTCGTAAGAGTACCCTTTTCTGAACTAGAATAATCACATAAGGTACATTTAAATGGTTTCTCAGGTATGTGTGCTCTATGGTATGTCAGATTACTACGTCGTGTACTGCCATGATCACATAAAGATCACTTAAATGGTTTCTCGCCTGTATGTGTTCTCACATGCCGTTTAAGAGAAGAATTTACTGCACAAGCATAATCACATAAGGTGCATTTAAATGGTTTCTCTCCAGTATGCATTCTCATATGGGTTATAAGATTACCATTTTGTGAAGTAGAATAATCACATAAGGTACATTTAAATGGTTTCTCTCCTGTATGCGTTCTCATATGGGTTATAAGAGTATCATTTCGTGAACTAGAATAATCACATAAGGTGCATTTAAATGGTTTCTCTCCAGTATGCATTCTCATATGGGTTATAAGATTACCATTTTGTGAAGTAGAATAATCACATAAGGTACATTTAAATGGTTTCTCACCTGTATGCGTTCTCATATGCTTCGTAAGAGTACCCTTTTCTGAACTAGAATAATCACATAAGGTACATTTAAATGGTTTCTCAGGTATGTGTGCTCTATGGTATGTCAGATTACTACGTCGTGTACTGCCATGATCACATAAAGATCACTTAAATGGTTTCTCGCCTGTATGTGTTCTCACATGCCGTTTAAGAGAAGAATTTACTGCACAAGCATAATCACATAAGGTGCATTTAAATGGTTTCTCTCCAGTATGCATTCTCATATGGGTTATAAGATTACCATTTTGTGAAGTAGAATAATCACATAAGGTACATTTAAATGGTTTCTCTCCTGTATGCGTTCTCATATGGGTTATAAGAGTATCATTTCGTGAACTAGAATAATCACATAAGGTGCATTTAAATGGTTTCTCTCCAGTATGCATTCTCATATGGGTTATAAGATTACCATTTTGTGAAGTAGAATAATCACATAAGGTGCATTTAAATGGTTTCTCTCCAGTATGCATTCTCATATGGGTTATAAGACTACCATTTTGTGAAGTAGAATAATCACATAAGGTGCATTTAAATGGTTTCTCTCCTGTATGCGTTGTCATATGGGTTATAAGACTACAATTTTGTGAACTAGTATAATCACATAACGTACATTTAAATGGTTTCTCTCCTGTATGCGTTCTCATATGGGTTATAAGAGTACCATTTCGTGAACTAGCATAATCACATAAGGTGCATTTAAATGGTTTCTCTCCAGTATGCATTCTCATATGGGTTATAAGATTACCATTTTGTGAAGTAGAATAATCACATAAGGTGCATTTAAATGATTTCTCACCTGTATGCGTTCTCATATGCGGTTTTAGACCACTCCTTGCTGCAGCAGCATAATCACATAAGGTGCATTTAAATGGCTTCTCTCCTGTGTGCGTTCTCATATGGTTTATAAGACCGCCATTTTGTGAACAAGAAAAATCACATAAGTTACATTTTAATGGTTTCTCTCCAATATGCGTCTTAACATGCTGTTTAAGATTCGAATGTTTTGTAGAAGAATAATCGCATATGGTACATTCAAACGGTAAATGTGATTTCCTCCTTGCATGTCTTTGCTTATGTGCTTTGAACAATCTTGGTAGCGTAGTAGTATAGTCGCAAATGACGCAATTAAGTGGTTTCTTTGGCTTGCAAACTTCAACATGTTCTGCGGATTGCGTCGATTGTGCAGCAGCGTAGTCGAACTTGCTTCGCGGATATACTTCAATAGCTGTTTCTGGTTTCAAAGGATCTACAGAATGTCCGGATACTGTACACGTGGAGCCAGAGACATAAGTTTCAGTAAATTCCACTTCTTCAACTTTTACGTCCAATCTGAAAAACATCCAACAACAGTAAGCAATAATTCTATTTACTAGTTCAATTGGGAACCGCATATTTTGCAAGAATAAACAATTGTAAAAATCAGATTAATTACTTGAAGGGGCCTAAGAAACTATAAGGTCACGATTATTATTCGTATTATTGCAAGCGACACATTTTAAGTGTGATAGGTAAAACTATACAGGGTGTCTCACGGAACTGGTACATTAGAAGTTTCTCATGTTCTACTATTTCTGGAAAGTTGAAATTTTGGAACTAGAACTCGATCTGAACTCTTCAGCTAAAATATTCTCAAGTTAACTGTCACGTCCGGTTACCGGAAGTAGGTATCAACTTTGTTATTTTAAATGGAATGATATAATTTTCATTCTAGTTTTGGATCGTATCAGAATACATCATTTTTTATAATGTTTCCCTATACCTACATATCGCCATTTTTGAGTTTCTTTTTTATTTTACTAATTTCTTGGTGATTTTTGCGGTTACGTTTAAAATTTAATATCTCGGTTATTATTGAAACTAGAAGTTTCATTATTGGTAGTCTAAAACGAGAAACATAACCAAAGAAAACGTTGTTTAGTTCATCGTGATATCTTATACAGAATGGTCAAAATTTACAACACAATAAGTGAATTTTCAAACGTAAAAAAATAATTTTTTTCAAATGGAACCCCCTGTATACCCATACGCCATTCGATAGGAAATCTTATTCCCTATCAATTAATATTAGGGTTCCCTATATCTATTTCTAAGAGTTTTTGAGATATTGTCAATATAAAAGAATGCAAACTAAATACAAAACGATTTATTCTGCATTTATAGGAATGTAACAACGTTGGAACAGCAGGAAATCAAAAAAATAAGGAAAAGGTTTGTTAAAACTAAAATAATATGTTTGGGATATCTAACCTAAATTAAAACAATTATGTTGTTCGAATTGCTGCCCGTTCTGCTCCAAACATTTTAAAACTCTTCGCTGTACTTCTGTCATCGTCGTTCTTCGGATTTCTTGTCGCTGAACTCCATTAATGGCGGCTACTACTCTGTTAGTCAGTTCTTCTCGAGTATTAACTGGTGTGGAATAAACCTGACTTTTCACATGACCCCAGAAATAAAACTCAAATGGTGTTAAATCTGGTGAGCTTGGTGGCCACCGCCAGGATCCCCTATTTCCGAACCACCTATCGTCAAACATCTGATTAAGTTGAATGGATACCACATGCGAAGAATGTGCTGGTGCACCGCCCATTTGATAAAAGTAGTCGGGTAAAATATTGAGGGGGTAAAATAAGAGTTCCGCAAAAATTGTTTACACATCCACGCAAAATTTCTAAATATCTATCACTATTTAAATTTTCGTTGTAAGTTTCGTATCTAATTTCGTCCCCCATTATTAAATGGGAGTATCAAAATGGATTTAAAGAAAAAGTGACAATATCTCAAAAACTATTAAAGAGGGAACCCTAATATTTATTGAGAGAGAATAAGATTTCTTATCGAATGGCGATCGGCATACAGGGTATTCCATTTGAAAAAAATGCGTTTTTTACGTTTGAAAATTCAATTATTGTGTGGTAAATTTTGAACACCCTGTATTAGATATCATGATGAACTAAACATCGTCTTATTTGGTTATGTTTCCAGTTTTGGACCACCAATCATGAAACTTCTAGTTTCAATAATAACCAAGATATTCAATTTTAAACGCAACCCCGAAAATCACCAAAATATTAGTAAAATCAAAAAACTCAAAAATGGTGATATTTAGGTATAGGGTACCCTTATCAAAAATGGTGTATTTTGATACGTAGAAAATAAAAATAAAATGAAAATAATATCATTCCATTTAAAATAACAAATTTGATACCGACTTCCGGTGACCGGACGTGACAGTTAACTTGAGAATATTTTAGTTAAAGAGCTCAGATCGAGTAAATACTAATTCCAAACTTTCAAGTTTCCAGAAATGGGTTTTGTGACTAAATTATCAACGAAGTTTTGTTTTGAACACATTTTGATCGGAAACTATTTTACAGTTCATCTGTGATTTTTAAAGACCCGTAGGATACTTAACTGCATTTGAAAATCTCAAGAACGGTTTGCTATTTTAAAAAATCCTTGAGCACGTTCGTTTATAATTATCAAAATACACCTTATGATATCAAATTATTTTTTACCTTCAATTGTTTTTAACAGATGACGTCATCGGCATTTTCTTTTTAAATTACAACCCTATATTTGTTTAATGAATTTGACAGATTTTTTAATTGCCTTAATGGTAGCATAATATTTTTATGGCCTTACATAAGAAAATTTTCGAGGAAGAGACAATTGAAGGTTATGAAATAAAAGTGACAAAATCTCCGGAACGGCTCGACCGAATTTAACGACATTTTGGAATTAAGTATTTTGCAAACATGTGACGTCAATTGCGTTATTATCGTTGATGCAATGTTTACAGTTTCTGAGATATAACCTCAATCTTTTGAATTTGAAATAGAACACACTGTATATTTTGACAGTTTCTGTTACAGTCTTCATTATTATATCAAAAAGATCTAGAAATTAACAAAAACCTTTATTACTTAGGTCTAAAAATTAACAAAGAAAAAATTGATAACAAAACATTATTACATTTTCTACTGCAACTACTCTAGTTGGTTTATGAGGATTCTCAACCATTGACAAGAACACATTGTTTTAAATTTGATCGGTTTATGTTTTTGTTGTTATCTATTATCAATTTTTTCTTTGTTAATTTTTAGACCTAAGTAATAAAGGGTTTTGTTAATTTCTAGATGTTTTTGATATAATACTGTAACAAGCGTAGTAACATTGAATAGGCAATGGAAGACTGTAACAGAAAATGACAAAATATACAGGATGTTCTATTTCAAATTCAAAAGATTGAGGTTATATCTCAGAAACTGTAAACGTTGCATCAACGATAATAACGCCAGTGACTTCACATAGTCGCAAAACACTTAATTCCATAATGTCGTTAAATTCGGTCGAGCCGTTGCGGAGATTTGGTCACTTTCATTTCATAACCTTCAATTGTCCTTTTCTCGATTTTCTTATGGATGTATACCGGTACGCCATTCTGTAGGAAATCTTATTCCCTATCAATCAATATTAGGCTTCCCTATATCTATCTTTAATAGTTTTAGCGATATTGTCACTTTTTCTTTAAATACATTTTGAATACTCCAAGGTTGTATCAGGAGGCCTTCATATTTTGGCAGATAAAGTATTTCATTATCGATAACATTTCACAACATCATTTTTATAAATTGGCATTACTCAGTGCAGTATTTAAACAATAAAATTTATTTAAATACAGATATTTTCATACTTTTCATATCATTTTCTGCACATTTGCAGTGCTCGGGATTTATTGTGTACGCCAGATGGTGGTCGCTGCTAATGCAATGTTACCTGCATTTTGATAGATCTTTACATTTGACAGATATGTTTGTATTGTTGTTCAACTATCGCTAATAATTGTGTATACAGTTGTATGTGGTTATTAGTTATGAGTTACGAAATGGAAAACGCTGACGGATATTCAAATAGTGATATTTTGAATTTATTCTTCATTCATGGAGAATGTAACAAATTTTTGGAAAGGACATGTCGTATTTATAATCACAGATATCCAGACCTACGGCCAATGACAAAACGCAAATTTAGGAAAATGGAATCAAACTTTTTGCGCTTTGGAAAAGTAGGAAAACAGAAAAATTTTGTTACGGATAATGAAGAAAATTAAATAAATGTCTTCGCTTATTTCATTGCTTTCTGGAATAGCTCCACGCGTACTGCTTGTATGGATTTAGATATGTTGAATTGTTTACATGATTTTTAGGTCTATCACGTGCATCCATCCACAGAATTCTTTTAAAACACAAAATGTATCCATATGCCTGCAAAATTTTACAATTACTCTTTCCTGATGATTATGCAAGGAGAGTTGAATTTTGTGAATTTATGCTGGTAAAAATTCAGAAGGACCCGTTGTTTTTTATCAAAGATAATTTGGACCAACGAATCAAAATTTTCCAGGGAAGGTCTTTATTAACCGACAAAATTTACACTATTAGGCCACCGAAAATCCCCATGCCATAATACAGCGAAATTTTCAACACAATTTTAGTTTTAATATTTGCAATACAAACAACAATATCTGACAAATGTAAAGATAGTCAGATAACAGTGCATTAGGAGAGATAAATACACGATAAATCCCGAGCACTGCAAATGTGCCAAAAATGATATGAAAAGTATGAAAATATCTGTATTCAAATACATTTTATTATTTAAATACTGCACTTAGGAATACCAATTTATAAAAATGATGTTGTGAAAGGTTATAGATAGTGAAATACTTTATCTGCCAAAATATGAAGGCTTCCTTATACACCCCAGGAGTATTCAAAATGGATTTAAAGAAAAAGTGACAATATCTCAAAATCTATTAAAGATAGATATAGGGAACACTAATATTGATTGATAGGGAATAAGATTTCCTATCGATTGGCGTATCGGTATACAGGCTGTTCCATTTTAAAAAAATGAGTTTTACACGTTTGAAAATTCAAGTATTGTGTTGTAAATTTTGAACACCCTGTATAAGATATCATGATAAACTAAACATCGTCTTATTTGGTTATGCTTCTAGTTTTGGAACACCAATCATGAATCTTCTAGTTTCAATAATAACCGAGATATTCAATTTTAAACGTAACCGCGAAAATCACCAAAAAATTAGTAAAATCAAAAAACTCAAAAATTGTGATATTTAGGTATAGGGTACCCTTATCAAAAATGGTGTATTTTGATACTGTTTAAGCCTATAATTGTATAATATTCCTTAGTTTGTGTAATATTATAGTAAAACTTTAGTTGACGATGGTATATATTGGGAACGTATTGCGATCCAGTTTTTTGTTGAACAGCTGGACAACGCCGTGAATTGACCGCCGACTTGCCCGGCTCAGATAGATTTCGAAACTCGCTTCGTACAGTTGTGCTTATAGTGAACGAACGTATTTCGCCGTTCTGTTATCTAATTAGTGTCCTTAGTGTCGTTGGTTATCGTCTATTTTTGGTTCCGTTGATTATTGGTGTCCCGTGGTCAGTCATAAGCGGCTACCACGCGGTCTGTTGGGTTTGTAGTATCATTTTTGTTAAAAATATTCATACAGTCCACGTGCTTAGTGATTTTATAATTTGGTTTGTCTTGGCGCAAACATTTTGGTCTACGTCGAGGCCGGATCTATCCAATCAGCGGTGGATTTTTGGTTTCCTTTGGAGTTTTTCGTTTTAGTTGGATTATTTAGGAGGTTTTTGGTTCGGTTTTTTTGGTTTTTTGAGTTTTTTTGGTTAGTTATTATTGGGTCTAAGATTTAGTTTGTCTGGTCTGTTTATTTCTTTTGTTGTTTATTTGTCGTACGATGGAGGTAAAATTGCAGAAGCAATTAAAAACTTTGGTAGGTAAGCGAGAATTTTATTTTACTCGTTTGCAAAATCTTTACGATTGTGGTAAAAAAATTGACGACCCCAATCAAGCGAAGAATTTTGAGGTACGATTGGCTCTCTTGGAGGAAACGCGATCTGCCTTCACGAATATAATTGATTCAATAAATAAAGTGAATCTGGAGTTAGACGCCGATTACACGCTGGACTTTAAGTCTTTAGAGGCATTCGATGAGATATACTGTCACGTACTATCTATAGCCGAGCAATTAAGGGCAAAAAATAAAATTGGGAACTCTGATTCTCAAGCATCGACTGGACTTGTAAGGAATATTCCTCAATTGCCAAAAATTGAATTACCCACGTTCTCGGGTGATTTTACACAGTGGCCAGTATTTTACGAATGTTTTCGTTCGTTAATCCATGATAATGATACATTATCCGATGTGGATAAAATAAATTATTTAACTGGCTGTTTATCTGGTAGAGCTCTGACTCTATGCAAGGCTATTCCTCCAATTGGTACTAATTACCAGGTGCTTTGGAGTTCCTTAGTGGACAGATACCAGGATGAGCGAGTACTAGCTAACCACTATTTTGAGCAAATGCTAGATCTTAAAGCAGCATCTACTGCATCCTGTAATAGCCTTAATAATTTTATAGATAATTTCGATGGTGCTTATAATGCCTTAAAGCAGTTGAAACTTTCTGATTCCTTTGATTTTGTCGTAGCCTATTTGGCACTTAAAAAACTAGATCCAGAAACTAGAAACCTCTTTGAAAATTCTCGAAGAAAGTCTTCAATGCCAACATACAAGGATGTTTTGACTTTTATTAAGGAGCAAGATAAAATTTATGAACGCTGCAATCTATATTCCACTGTACCAAGTTCAACGGGACAATATAAAACCAAACCGAAGCATTCTTTTGTTGTCCAGAGCATTTTACGATGCGAGCTTTGTGATTCAGAAACGCATCCATTAAAGGAATGTGCGGAATTTTTAAAATTATCTCCTTATGAACGGTATCAAGTCGTAAAGCGAAAGTTATTGTGTCTAAATTGTTTGGGTGGTCATAGAGTGAGGGAATGTTTGAGTAAGAGTTGTTGCAAGACCTGTGGTTACCAACACCATACATTGTTGCATTTTGCAAAAAACTTTTCTCCTGACTTGGACGCTCCTACTGCTTCTGACGGGAGCAAACCGTCGACTGATGGGTGTTTGCCTGCGCAACCTCAAGGGACTGATGCTAGTTCTCAACAACTGGAGCCTCAGAATTTATCTCTTTGTTCGTCATCCGATCCTGTGACAGTCAGTGGAACCGTGCTACTATCTACCGTAGTAGTGATGATATTAGATTCACTTGGCCAAAAGCATCATGTTAGATTTTTATTGGATTCCGGAAGCACCGGGCATTTTGTGACTGCTGCTTGCGCGGAGACGTTAAAGTTAAAAATAAGTCCAAGTTATTCTTATGTGCACGGTATCGGCTGTTCAAATAGTTTGATTTTGGGTAACGCTGCCATCACTGTGCATTCTAGGTTTGATGCGGCGATCAACTATCCGTTGAACGTTTTGGTGGTGGAAAGAATAACAGGTAAGTTACCACAACAATCTGTAGATCGTCAATCGTTGGGCTATTTGTTGGAATTTCCGTTGGCAGATGAAAAGTTTGATCAGCCTGGAGAAATTAGTGGTATAATTGGGGCTGAACTGTTTCCTTATTTGTTGGGCCCCACGAGAGTTGCAGTCTCTAAGAATCTGCCTGTAGCAATCGAAACTTGCTTTGGGTTTGTGGTTATGGGAAGCGCACCGACGTTATTGAATACTTCGGCTTCTTGGCATTCCTTTTATGTGACCCTTGAGACTAAGTTAGATAAGCTAGTATCAAAATTTTGGGAAATTGAATCTATTCCTAATCAAATCTTTGACGCACCTGAAGATAAAGAATGTGAAACACTTTACGCCTCTACCGTAAAGCGAGACTTGTCGGGCAGATATGTGGTGACATTACCATTCCAAAGGGATGCGTCCCTTTTAGGTGACTCATATTTGAGAGCTTGGAAGTGTTTTCAATCGTTGGAAAGAAGATTTGATAAGTCTCCTGAATTCAAAATTCAGTATCAGGCAATCATGAAGGAATATTTGCAGGAAGGCTACATGTCACTTGTAGGAACTGATGAGTTGGACGGTCCTCATTGCATCATCCCACACCATGGTATATTCAAAGCGGGTAGTTCATCAACTCCGTTGCGGTGTGTGATGGACGCTAGTGCCAAAACAACGTCCAATCTGTCGTTAAATGATTTGTTGTATGCTGGGCCAAAGCTTCAATCCGACGTCCTGACTATATTCCTCCACTTTCGTTTGTTTGAGATCGCATTCACCGCCGACATTAGAAAAATGTACCTACAAATATCACTTAGTCAGGAACATCGCCGATTTCAGCGACTGTTATGGAGATTTTCTAGAGAGGACCCACTTGAAATGTATCAGCTGAACACCGTGTCGTTTGGTGTTAAGTCCTCACCTTTTTTAGCTTTAAGAACCCTTCGTCAGTTGGCACTAGATGAAAGGGATTCGTATCCTCTTGCTGCTTTGGTGGTCAACCGAGACTTTTATATGGACGATTTGGTATCAAGTGTGTCCACCATTGGGGAAGCTAAAACTTTATATTTTCAGCTGACTAATCTATTTAAAGCCGGTTGTTTCGATTTAGTGAAATGGGTTGTAAGCTCAAATGAATTAATGGAGGCAATACCTTCGCATCATAGGTCTCCGGATATAGTGAATTTTGAGAGCGATACATTAAAAATTTTGGGGCTACAATGGCATCCTGGGTGCGATGAATTTTTATTTCATGTTCAACCGGACACTAGGGATTGTACTAAGAGAAATGTTCTCTCCATATTGGCTCATATGTTCGACCCATTGGGGCTTCTGTCTCCAGTTACACTACTGATAAAATTAGTGATTAAACATTTGTGGTTGTTGGGTATTGGGTGGGATGAGCTCGCTCCTACGTCAATTGTAAATCAGTGGCATAATTTTCAAAAGGAATTGGGCGAGCTTGCATCTTTTCGTGTCCCACGGCACATAGGTATGTTTGATGGTAGTTCGGTAACTTTGGTTGGTTTTGCTGATGCATGTTTGACTTCATATGGTGCAGTGGTTTACTTTAGGGCTTGTATGCCGAATGGATCTGTCATCGTAAACTTGATATGTGCCAAAACCAAGGTTGCACCAGCGAAAGTGGAATCTATACCACGGTTGGAATTGTGTGCCGCGTGTTTGTTGTCTAAGCTGATTCACTTTGTTCTGGAAACTTACAGATCTCGAATAAGTATAGAGCGTTCTTTCGCCTTTTCTGACTCTACCGTCACTCTTTGTTGGATAAAATCCCCTCCCCATCGTTGGCAGACCTTTGTAGCTAATCGAGTAGCTAAGATACAATCAGAGTTAGCATCTGATAATTGGTTCCATATTGATGGAAAACTAAACATTAGTGATTATTTGTCTAGGGGTTTAACCCCCCGCGAATTTATGGCTCTTGCGGATTGGGCCACAGGTCCCAAATGGTTAAAATTACCATACTCGAAATGGCCAATAAGTCAATCTCCCAATCTTAGCGATTCGATTCCGGAGGAGAAACCGATTTCCTTGATTGTGGCGGAGGTACCGGTGTGTGTTTTGGAGGCTTTGATTGCAAGGGCTTCATCGTTGATGCGGTTGCTTCGATCTACTGTTTATGTTTTGAGATTTGCAAAAATGTTAAAATCTTCTAAGGACATTACGACGATTGATTTAGATGTAGCAGAATCTATTCTAGTCAGAAGTGTGCAATATAAACATTTTGGCTCCGAAATTAAGTTACTTCAGCAGGGAAAATTATGCTCCAGTCAGTTGCGACCACTCTGCCCCTTTTTGAGTGACGGTCTTATAAGGGTCGGTGGAAGATTGAGCAATGCTAGCGTGAGCTTTGATGTCAAGCATCCGTATTTGTTACCTAAAAAGGATCATTTGGTGGATCTGTTGATTGATCATTGCCACAAGAAGAATTTGCATACCGGTCCACATCTGGTATGTTCTATTTTACGCCAGAAATACTGGATATTATCGGCCAGAAATACCATTAGGTTTCGGTTGCGCAAATGTAACCATTGTTTTAAAATGCGGCCTTCTTCTACCGTTCCTATAATGGGAAACTTACCTCCAGTACGTGTCACTGAAGTGAAGCCGTTTTTGCATACCGGTGTTGATTACGCTGGGCCATTTCATATCACCTGGTCTAGGAGAAGAGGAGTTAAAAGCCAAAAGGCTTATCTGTGTCTGTTTATATGTTTGGCTACCAAGGCTTTGCACCTTGAATTGGCCTCCGATTTGTCCACCGATACTTTTCTATCGGCCTTCAAACGCTTCCTGGCTCGCCGGGGTGCGTGCTCAGTCATTTATTCCGACTGTGGCACGAACTTTATCGGGGCTAGCAACGAGTTGGATGCCTTGTACCGATTGGTTGATTCGAACGAATTTAATTTAAAGATAAAGAATGAGCTGGAGAGTGATCGTATAATTTGGAAATTTCAGCCTCCTGCTAGCCCACATTTTTCCGGTATTTGGGAGGCTAACATAAAGGCAGTGAAAACTCACGTTTACAAGGTTATTGGCGAACAAATTTTGACTTTCGAGGAGCTGTATACTGTATTCTGCCAAATAGAGACCTTGTTAAACTCGCGACCGCTCTGTTGGTTGAGTTCTGACCCCTCGGAGCCCACTGCTTTGACTCCGGCTCATTTCTTAAACCTCACCCCTTTGAAATCTTTTCCGGGCGTTAAGCTGATGGAGGATCACTCTAATCTCACCATACGTAAGCATTTATTGGATCACTTGGTTAAAAGTTTCTGGAAAAGATGGCACATCGAGTATTTAACTCAACTCCAGATGCGCCAAAAATGGAATACTCCTACTTGTCCGATAGCGGTTGGCACTGTGGTAATTATTCGACACGACAATTTACCTCCGTTGAAATGGCCCGTTGGTATTGTCCAAGACGTTTTTCCTGGCAACGACGGTGTCATTAGGGTAGCTACTGTGAGAACCAAAGATGGAACTTACAAGAGACCTGTTGTCCGCCTATGCCCTTTACCATTCCAATAGATTTGGGTAGTGTTTTTAGCATTTGGTTCAGAACAATGGTTCAGGGCGGGGGGAATGTTTAAGCCTATAATTGTATAATATTCCTTAGTTTGTGTAATATTATAGTAAAAGTTTAGTTGACGATGGTATATATTGGGAACGTATTGCGATCCAGTTTTTTGTTGAACAGCTGGACAACGCCGTGACTTGACCGCCGACTTGCCCGGCTCAGATAGATTTCGAAACTCGCTTCGTACAGTTGTGCTTATAGTGAACGAACGTATTTCGCCGTTCTGTTATCTAATTAGTGTCCTTAGTGTCGTTGGTTATCGTCTATTTTTGGTTCCGTTGATTATTGGTGTCCCGTGGTCAGTCATAAGCGGCTACCACGCGGTCTGTTGGGTTTGTAGTATCATTTTTGTTAAAAATATTCATACAGTCCACGTGCTTAGTGATTTTATAATTTGGTTTGTCTTGGCGCAAACAGATACGTAGAAAATAAAAATAAAATGAAAATAATATCATTCCATTTAAAATAACAAAGTTAATACCGACATCCGGTGACCGGACGTGACAGTTAACTTGAGAATATTTTAGTTAAAGAGCTCAGATCGAGTAAATACTAATTCCAAAATTTCAAGTTTCCAGAAATAGTAGAACATGAGAAAATTCTAATGTACCAGTTCCGTGAGACACCCTGTATACTATCAGCTTTACATCGACGAAAGGGGTTTTGTGCCTAAATTATCAACGAGGTTTTGTTTTGAACACATTTTGATCGGAAACTATTTTACAGTTCATCTGTGATTTTTAAAGACCCGTAGGATACTTAACTGCATTTGAAGGTAGTTTGTCTGAATTTAGTTTGATTCGAAGTTAAAGATTGTTTGTGACTTTTGCGCTGATTACAATTACAGATTTTTAAGCTATTATACTTACAGCTTCTATTTAAAACAAAACAAAAACTAATTTAAACGATCTTCCACTGCAAATAGGACGACAGCTACGATTTATATTTTTTAACACAAATACCAAAACTCCAAAGTGGCTCTATATGTTACGTCTTGTTTTATGTATTACCGATTTTTAATGTACTTAAATTCATATCTAAATAAATTATTTATGTTGTATTTACATTTTCAATTTGAAACAGCGCCATCTATCCACGGACCGTTGAACTATTTTGCAATGCCAACAGGCTAAAACTCCACCAGAATGTTAAAGGTTATTAACTGGGTATTTTGAATATAAGAATTTGGTTCATCCGGTATATTAAGCCCAACCGGAAAGGTTGAAAATTAAGGTGTTGGTTTCTTCCTTCTTATAGCGTTTATTCAATTATGTCGAGCGCTTTCGCCCAATTTTACAGGCATGTTCAGGACTAAAAGTAAGTAGAGAGACACAAAGAGCGACATTAGGTAAGATTAGTCAAAATTGACATCAAGAAAATCAACATACCTCTTAGAATTTTGTTGTAGTGGTGTCGCTTCATTGGAGTGACTTCCTGTGAGATTTTGTTCTAGTTAATAGTGGGTACCTGCGAGTGGTCTCGGTTGTGATTATGATTTTATATGCATCTTTATTTTTTGAACCTGTTTTGTACAGTTGTGATTTAATGTGTCATAATGGTGTAACTGCTGTTTTGTATATTTTCTCCTTGTCCGTGCAGCTTGCTGACTCTAATTATTGACATGATCCTTCCCCGAAAAAAAAGGAGGAAAATGTGATTTGGTCTGATGACATTTTACGTTACTTTGAGTTGGCTAACCTGCAGGGTGTGTTTTTATGTTGATAATGTTGATAACTCTGTACACGGCACGTGTTGTATTCGAAGGTATTGTCTTAACTAAGTTGTTATTGTAAAGGTAATTTGGCCAATTACTTTCTAGGGACACGCCAATTACCTAACCGACCAACCATCAAAGACCGCTCCTTAAATTTCTAACTGCGTTAAACGCGACATTCGCATAACCTCACGTTTTTTCACGGAATTATTTAAAATAGCAAAATTCTAAGAGGTATGTTGATTTTCTTGATGTTAATTTTGACTAATCTTACCTAATGTCGCTCTTTGTGTCTCTCTACTTACTTTCAGTCCTGAAGATGCCTGTAAAATTGGGCGAAAGCGCTCGACGTAATTGAATAAATGCTATAAGAAGGAAGAAACCAACACCTTAATTTTCAACCTTTCCGATTGTGCTTAATATACCGGATGAACCAAATTCTCCACCAGAATGTTATTCTAGTTACGTTCACTAAAAACTAACTCCCATAGTTATATGTAACATTTAATCTACTGTATTAAAGGATATTGGGTAACAACAGGCTTCTAAATAAACATATATACTTTTAAATAAAGAAGTTTATTTAGAAGCCTGTGTTGCCCAATATCCTTTAATACAGTAGTTTACAATAACCAGGCAAGAAATTATATCCTTTACGTTGTAACATTTAATGTACTTTTATAATATATTACAGTACACAATAATCATACGCCAGTAAGACCAAAAAGCATTTCTGTATTTGTAGTTTAGCTTTTTATCACTAAAACTTGCACATATCTCTTGCATAAATATTGAAATTCTTTATGGGTGCAGTTGCGTAAGGACCTATTCAATCGAATAGTTGCTAGTTTCACAATTTAAACAATAGTTTTTGTGTGATGTATCGGCGCGTTTTCGTGGTGGGAAACGGGAGCCTTAACCAACATTTTCTCGAGAATATTTCAATAGTCATTTTTTGTGTTGGATGTCTAAAACATTATTTCTTATTTTATAACAATAAAGCACAACCTCCACGGCATTTTAGTGTTAGCGGTACTTCACCTATATGATGAATGATGATTTATGATTTATTTTAGTTAACAAAAAGAAGTTCATCCACATTTCTACCAAACAACAAAGTAAACAATCAAATCTTTCACATTTCTTTCAAATTTTTGCTACGCATACGCCATGCGTAATCTTCGGCTTCGACCTAATTTTGGCCGAAGCTGATGTTTTGTCGAAGGTGTAATTTTTGGCCGAAGCCGAACGTTCGATCAGACACTATTTATAATAACGCAACTATTAGCCTGGGTAAGTAAAATCACACTGTGTATAAAAGTAGTTGAAGCAGGTATTTTTTTTAAACGGATAGAATGCACTTACGTCAATTCAGATGTCGCGTGTTCGTCAACTAATTCCTTGCCATCTGTCTCCTCCTTTTTAACACTGACTGATAACAAATACAAAACGCAAGTTAGAGTTTAAAAGTCACAACATTAAATGAATAAGCTTACTTGGATCTACGCCTAATTTGTCATTGGGATTCTCGATGTCCTTGCAGAGATTAACATGGTTTGTTAAATACTTTTCTTCGGTAAACTTGAACCCACATAAACTGCAAATATATTTCTTGACCAAAGGCAAGTCCTCGATAGCATCGGTTCCTTCTTGCTTGATTGAAGGTTGTTGCTGAAGCAAACTCATATTTCCTCTTGTATTTCTACAAACATAAAACACGGTTTATACACTATAATATTTCTAAATTTGTATGATAGTAGATTAAATTATTGCAATATTATAATACTTACAAACAGGCTTCTTCAAAACACGTGCGGATTCTCTTAGGTTCTTTCCTACACAAAATGGCTGGATTGCTGCTAACTCGTTCAGCTGATAAACCATTACCCAACCGGATTTTAGGAAACTGTAACAGATTCTACTTTAATTTGTTGCTACTCGGTAGAGATGGCGCTGTAACCATTACCCGCTGAGTGTCCCTGTATTTATGGAGTACCGCAATTGCTTATGCCACTACTTGGAGACAAAAGGGCGGGTGCGTTGTTTTTGTATGTGCGTTATGTCGGTAATATGCGTAGGTTATATGCGTTTGCCGCTTTCTGATTGATTTTGTATACGTAATCTTGATCTCCAATAGGCAGATAGGTATTGTAAACGAAGAGATTGAAAATTTGTAATGAAAATTAATGTTGATACATTAGATCAATTTTATAGTAAGGGACCAAGTATAGTGATGTGACCGCACCGTAATACCGTAGCGTAAAAAGATCAATGTACATCAAATTCCATTCCGCGATTATAGTGATGCTCCGTAAACCGTGGTACGTACAGACACGCGCAAGTTACGCAACTTTACGCTGCGCTGGCGCTACAATGACGCTAGCGTCGCCGTTATGTCTACGCTCGTCCACGCTCGCATAGTTTCTCCCGCGCTCACCTAAACGCTGGAGCGCTCGTAGCGCCTTGCCACGGTAGGATCTCTGTCTAATGTCACGTGTTCGGTTTACGTCAGTTTTGAGATGCTTTTGAGGTTATCGTATAAATTATAGTCCATATCAGTGCAATAGAAACTACGTTTTATGGAATTCTTTATAGCAACATGTTCAAGAAAGAACCTAGATTGTTCTACGTCTGTTTGCGAAGAAACTATAATGGATATAGAGATGTAAGTAGAATATCTGGTGAGTTTGTTGTTTTTACTAAGTACATATTTTATTTATAGCAGGAAAAGCATAAACTCATCGGGGCCTTATGTTGAGATAATCTACAACCACGAAACCAATATTCTAACAGAACCTTGCTTGTTGGTAGTATAGAATCTGTGGATACTATTATGTTCAGAATGGTAGGTGGAATTTTTATCTGATCTGCTGTGAAGAATGGGAGGTCTAATGCCTCGATTAGTTTTATGGTGCCGGTGTTCCCGGAAATCTCATAGTTTTTAAGTACAGTTTATCTTCTGCGTTTAGTAGTAGCGAATAGATGTTGCGATTAAAAAAATTATTTGCTCATACCCACATTGCTTGTGGTTGGTTTGTTAAATTAATCGTGTTGTTCACTCGCTGCGATCAAATGTTGAAGATAGTAGATTTTATACCAACCGGCATTATAAATCAGTATCGTATTGTCACTGTGACGGTATTGTTGAAAACACTTATCTAACCATTTGCTAACCATAAATGCAACAGAACGCTGAGTTCTTCAGTAGTTCAGTAGATTATGTATTACTTTGAGTACGAATGGTACAGAAGTGGTTCCGTTTAATCGATATGATACGCTTTGTAATACCGGTATAATTAGAATACACCATACTAATAATTTATTTATGTTGTCAGGTAGATTGTTATTTGTATTTAAAACTCAATATAATGGATGCTAATTCTTTGCAGAAACCTGCATATAAAAAATTAAAAAATTACCGCCATCTTGTATTAACTATTTCAAAGTTTTAAAACTCAATGTATTCTTTTTTATTATTTTAAATAATTATTACATACATTTGTTTTCTGTTCAGCTCAATTTTTAATTTTTATTATGTTTTTGTAGTGTTCAAATTACCAAAAAAATTTACTGCTGCAAAATGCGAAACCCAGGATGAAAATAGAGGAATTACGAGAAGATGCTCAGATTAAATTAGGACATTGTAAGTAATCGTGTACATATTAGATACATTTGTGTAAAATTTAATAATATGTATAATAGGCTGGTCCTAATTTTTCAATTTTAATTTTTTTTTTCTTCTTTCCGTAGAATCTGAATCTGAAAGTAGAAATTTTGACTGTAGTCTAGATTTTCAGAAAAGCAGTGCTAAAAAGCTGTAAGAAAACCAAACATGAATTTTTCCCTGAAAAACTAGATAGAATTGGGAAATTCCTACTTTCAGTTTCAGGATGTACGGAAAAAAGCATACCAGAAACCGTTTTCACTTGTCCCATTTTGTGCTTTGTTGGTCAGGATAGTCATTTAGCTTAGATTATTATTATATTTTTGACAAACTACGTACATGGAAAAATGTGAAATGCTCTGATATATAGACTTGAACGCTAATAGATTATTAGTTTTTAGATTTAGCTAAAACATCATTGAATTTCAAATAATTGACCTGACTCACAAAGGTCCTTTATACTCCCTATAATATGCATTATAAGATTGTATATTTAAGATTGTAAAATTATATATTTCCAGATTGGGTGACCAAATAGTAAAATTGTGTGAACATTCTACAATGTTGTTTGATCTTGCTGTGACTTGCAGTTGATAGTGGACCCCGCAGAAATACGATAAATACGAAGAGTTTACTTCAAACAACACAAATGCATGTCTCGTCGAAATTCCTGATACATGATAGTAGACCACGAAGATGGACGGTAAATTCGAGGAGTTTACGCCAAACAACAAAGATGCATGTCTCATCGAAATTCCTGATTATTGTTTTTTTTTAAGTATTTTATATTTAAGATACGTATGGTGTAACTAAAAAACACTGTTTACTTTGTACTGTTTGAAACAGTTCCCTTTTTTAAACAAGTAGTTGGATTAAAAGTCAATTGTTTGATTTTTTTTTCAATGCTCGTTTTTAATTAAAAACAATCGTTTTCACAAGGTGATGTTAGACCATTTGCGACTTATGCTGTTAATGCATCTAATGGATCTAATAATATTTATTATTTTACTTATTGCACAATAAGAAAACAAACATTTTGCTAGTTTCTGGTAGTTATTACTTTATTAGAATTGTAAAAATAAATTACTCAACTACAAACTATGTTTACTTATTGGTTTATATACGTAGGCTATAATCAAATGTATTGAAAATTATAATTACTTATATACCTACTTTTATTCATGAATAATTGATACAATGATTATTAGTATAATTACTAAAATAATATTCATTAGTGATACCAATAATATATACAAACAGTAGAACTGAAGAAGTCAGAACAACACAGTTTGCAAACGTCAGCAAATATGATTTTTTTTATTTATTTTCTAAATAGCCTTACTATTAATTACTTTCCTATCTGCTTCAGTTAACTAACATTTACTGTGATCTTATTTATTTAAAAAAAGCTAACATAGTATTGTAATGAGTTTTGGTGCTACAATTTTAAATAAATATGTACAAAGAATACAATGAAAATAAATTTAAAAAAAGGAATACTTATAAATTATGTGAACCAGAGGAAAAGAAGTGCTGTAAATAAGTAAGTATATAATAGTATCGTGCTAAAGTTATTTATTAGCCAAAAATAGAAAAAAAATACAAAGTCCTGAATTACCTACATTTGTTTATAGGAAATATCAAATAATTAGACGATGCATATTGTGATCCTCAAGATCAAAACCTGAGTAAAGTAATAAATGATATGTAACTGAATTTTTCTTATAGAAAGAAGCTTACATAAAATAACAATAATATATAATATGGCGATTGGGGGGTCACATATTAATATCTAGGAGAAACAAAGCACAAAGCCCAAACTAGTGAAACATATGAAACATATGTTCAGCTTAGCTTGCTAAAAATTGCTCCAAAAAAGTTATGAGCAATCGGGATTTGAAGTTTTTACTTAACTTAAACAAATAAGAATAAAAAAAAATGTGTTCATCAATATAATGCTACTATACAGTTGTGCAATTTGTGTCGTTAATTTTGGTTACCTATCAATATACAGTAGTATCTATACAGATACTACTGTATATTGATAGGCAACCAAATATGCATTTTAAATTAACGTCACAAATTACACAATCACATACAAAGCGTTTGGTAAAACCGTTTTTGATGAATTATATATAATAGGCACTCTCGCGATTCCTGTGGTACACTACAGGCGTGGTTCTTCGTTGCAGCAAACCTTATCGTCTTTTATTATGGGTAGTCATGGGATCTTCTGTGTATGCCTTCTTATAGTACACTGTGTTCTATACTATCATCTATCGATGTCTAATTATTGTACGAGACACTCTTGAAATTCCTGTCGTACACTACAGGTGTTTTGGTTATTTCTTGAAGCATACCTTATGGTCCATAAGTTATGGACCTTTGTTGTAGATGGGTATAGGGTTTTCCATGTGTTTCTTCTTATATAGACTGTGTTCCATTCTATCTTTGTCTCAACTGATTGAGCTCTTCTCAAATGAGGTAACACAGAACTGTAAAATTAGTAATTCATTCCAATAAAACGTGTTCAATATGATACAAAAGTAATTACCCCGTACCTATTTCAACCTAAATCTTGTTATGTTCTTGGTAAACAAAAGTATATCCTCCGTTAGTTTTATAGTTGCACTGTGGTTGCACTCATTCTTTGTAGATATCATATGTACTGCTTTCTCGAAACCACTTAACCACGTCGCATATCTTCAATCCTAAAATACAATAAAAACATTGATTTAAAATGTGTTACAAATAATAATAACATGTACGCATACCTAATCGCATTCTTCAGACACGTTCCAATATGTATTTATAAAATATTCCATAATATACACCAAAACTCTTTACGAAAAGCCGCGAGATGATCGCCCGTTGCAGTATGTTTAGGGGTTATGTATAAATTTTGTTGACAGTAGCGGCCAGGCGCAAAAATACATACGTTGGCATCTTGCGTTCATAGCGTGGGCCAGCGCATGGCCAGCGTTTGGAGCGTAGTCGAGCGCAGGCGAGCGCAGCGCACCGCAGCGTAGCGTCAGTTTATGTGAATGCCATTTAAAGTTCGCGTATGCGAGGGTTGAAGTGTTTTAGAACTGGAAAATGTGGTTATACATACTGTTGCAATGTTCCAATTGATAAGTAAAACGTGAGCAAGTTGCAGCATCTGCAGCATAGCTTGATTTAGCAGACCATACAAAAATCTCTCAAAGTAGAAATGTATAAGGCGCCCGTTAGAGACAGTTTGATCTCATTTGACGGGAGTGTTAATGTACATCTCATTTTGGTTGCCTCTATGATTTTTTTTATAGTATTGAATAACCGCATAAAGTGTATCCAATGAGCATAGAGTAGAGATTTTAACACCCATATTCTCCTAAATCGAATGGTATATATGAAAGATTTGGTAATGAACAATAACAATGAACGGTTTAAAATGGTAAATATCGTTAGAAGATCGCCGTCGCTTATGCGGTTGGTAGTATGTTACCAGCTCGTCAACAACAAGTTTCTTTTTTCTCTTTTCGGTTGTCACCGACCATTAAAACCATTAAACCAAGCGTTTTATAAATGTTTTATGACAATATCAACGTTTGGTATTAGTCTGAAATCTATTTCAGTACATCACCATATCTTGGCAGTTTATTATCCAAGTCTGGACATTCCGTCTCTGTCAGGCGGATAGTACGCACGGTCGCCATTACGCTCCACGCAATAAAGCGTGTGTTCAGCGGTTTTCGCGTTTCGTGTGTGTTTTTACTCAGCAAGTGAGCTTTCAGGTGTTATTTCATACTCTTAAAAGGTGTAGGTGGTATTTTTCGCAGGTTTTAGGACAGCGCGATACATCTAACCTCAAAAAAACTCCCACGTGTTCGTACACACGCCGGCACCTGTTGCCGGCGAGGTGGTTTCTTTTTGCTTTGTTTCAGCAGGAGGATGAGCAGTGGAGAAGGCTCGAAGGCGCCCCAGGAGGAGGAGCAACCCGCTCTAGTGTCCGAGGACAACGACGGCGTCACTGAAGTCCGTCGGAGGGCGAGAGGGGGCAAAAGACCCTGCGGCGCCGAACTAAAAAGGCGGAGGAAGGCTCGTGCTCTAGAGCAACAGCAAGCCTCTACCTCTCAGGGAACTGCTTTGTCGGGTGCAACAGCGCGTACCTCTCGTTACACGAGAGAGCATGACGCTGGCCCCCACAGACGTGGTGAACGACGCGACGAAAGACGTCAGCCAAACTACCCTGCACCTGGAGCCCAGGCACGCTACTCGAGTCAGCGTCGAGGAACCGCGAGCCGCCCAAGCGATCCCAGGGATAGACCAAGCACCTCCGGTACGAAGACCCAACCCCAATACTCAGGTAGAAGGGCTGAGGAGCGTACTGGGGATACCCAAAATAAACGGTTGCGTTCGGCGACATCTTCGGAGCAGTCACCGGCTCACCACAAGAGGGCGAGACACGCACCGCAAAACACCACCGCTAACACAGCGGCAATCAGCTTCCGGGAGGCTTTGACTAGTCACCTCCGGGTTGTCATCATTGACGGCCGCAATCCCCTTGGTAAGATCAAGGAAGCGGACGGCAAGGAAGTACAGAGGGAGCTTTTCAGACTTCTTTGGGAAGAACTGAGCGTCAGACCCTCTGGATCCAACGAACCCCAGATCACTTTCCGATCTTGGAGCTTCAAGGGAGAGAAGCTCAGGGTCACATGTGGTGACGACCTGTCCCTTGCATGGCTGAAGGGCAAAATCACGAAGCTAGTTTGCGCCAAAGACGCACAGCTTCGCGTTATCAGGGAGGACGAGCTTCCGAGGATGCCCAGAGTTCAAATCTGGATACCCTCATTGCTTCTGCTGGACGCAGAGGTCAAGCCCTCCAGCGACAGACTGATCAACATCCTGGCTGATCAGAATAGACACCTGGACATCCACAGCTGGGGCCTTTTCAATTTCGAGGAGGTCTCCAACAGCTCTGGCGATGCGGGATACGTTCTCGCATTTGGTGCAACCCAGAAGGATGCCAGTTGGCTCCGCGCTAACGGATCGATCGTCAATCTGTTCTTCGGAACGATTAAGGTCCGCGTCAGTGGGCGGCAAGACCTGGAACAGGAGCTCGCCACCGAGATAACGACGACGGCAACTTCGGGGTCCTGTACGGCTACTACAGCTGTAGCACCCTCGACTGTGACGGCGCCAGTACCTGCTCCGACACCTTCTGTCGTGGAAGCAGCACCAGCAGTGGCTAGATCGGAGGAGATGGACATCTCCCAACCAGGACCAGGTTTCAGGGGCTTCACGGAGTTGAAGACGCCGAAGACACCATCCTCGCCGGACTCTTGTGTGTCGGACTCCATCCTCGACACACCCCCGAGCAAAACGACAGCCACTGTCGAACCACCTTCTCCCTCTCAGTAAAATGAGCAGCCAGGAAGCCAGAAACAGCCCCATGGACAACATCACCATCAGGGTAGTACAATGCAATCTGCATCGCAGCAAGATAGCAACGGCAACTCTTTGCCGTCATCTTGACGTGATGAAGAACACTATAGCTCTGATTCAAGAGCCATGGACCTCTGGGTCCAGGGTACTTGGTCTTAGTAATCTTATCGGTACTGTTTTCAGCAACGCCGGTGACAGCAGACCTAGGACCGCAATTTTTGTGCCCAGGAATCTTCATGCCTACCTCCTGCCTCAATGCTCGAACAGGGACGTTACTGCAGTGAGGGTACAATGGATCCTTAAAGGGATAGCACACGAGATCACCATGGCAGCTGCCTACCTCCCAGGGGAGGAAAGACCCCCATCGCAGGAGCTGAAGGCGTTAGTCGACACCTGCAACGGAAGGAAATGGCAGCTGATCATTGGATGCGACTTCAACGCACACTCCACGGCGTGGGGCAGCAGAGAGGACAACATCAGGGGTAAGTTACTGCTTGAATTTATTACTAGCAGCTATTTAGATATACTAAATCGTGGGACGGAACCGACATTCGTCAACGCACGCTGTCAGACCGTCATTGACATTACGTTAGCCACCTTAGGTATCTCGCAACAAATCACCAACTGGCGTGTCTCAGAGGAAGCTTCCCTGTCAGACCACAGATGGATTACCTTCGACCTTGGTCGTCACGAGACCAGGAAAAGATTGGGACGAGATGCCAGAAGGACGAACATCGCCGCCTTCTGCGAAAATCTTTCTGGTGAGTTGCAACATGTAAACATCTCACGCCCTCGTAACATCGGAGACCTGGACAATTACTCGTCTGTCTTAAGCAACGCTCTGATGAAATCGTACAAAAAGGCCTGTCCCCTGAGGAAAGAACCAGAGCTGGGACGCGCCACCCCTTGGTGGTGTTCCGAGCTCGAACGACTCAAGGTGGATACCAAAAGGGCTTTCAATAAGGCACAACGCTCAAAAACTGACCTGGACTGGGCCGATTACAGAAGTAAGCGTTCCGAGTTCAGAAAAAGAATCAGGCAAAGGCAGAGGGCTACCTGGCGCAGCTTCTGCGAAAGCGTGGAATGCATCGCCGATGCCTCTCGCTTGAAAAAATACTGTCTAAAGATCCGAGGCAGGAAGTAGGTATCTTGAGGAGGTCTGATGGTTCTTTTACCAGCAACCTCAAGGAGAGCTTAAAACTGCTAATGTGTATTCATTTTCCAGGCTCCTCCGCCACTCTGGATACCACCATTGCAGAACAAAACAGCGCAGCCTCCGAGGAAGATTGGCTTACAGCCAGTCATATTGGAGACAGCGCCAGACGAAGGTGGGCCATTCAGAGTTTCTCACCCTTCAAGTCTCCGGGACCAGATGGTATCTTTCCAGCCCTGCTACAGTGGGGACTTGAAACGATCGAACCACATCTGTTGGAGATCACACAAGCGTGTCTAGCGCTGCGTTATGTCCCAAAACGTTGGCGTGAAGTTGCAGTCACCTTCATACCTAAGCCCGGAAGACAGGACTACTCGGTACCAAAGGCTTTCAGGCCTATTAGTCTCTCCTCTTTTTTTGTGAAGACTATTGAAAGACTTTGCGATAGATACATCAGGGACACAGCACTCTTAACGAGACCACTGCACCCTAGCCAACATGCCTACACACAAGGTAGATCCACTGACACTGCTCTATACAGTGTGACAAAGCGAATACGCTCCTCAATCGACAACGGGGAATCCACATTGGGTGTATTCATCGACATTGAGGGAGCTTTCGATAAAACCACCTTCCGCTGCATTCAGGAGGCTCTGGCAGAGCGTGGCGTGGCACCTACCGTCAAGGGCTGGATCCATGCCATGCTCTCGCAAAGAATAGTGAGCCTAAAGGCGTGCAATACTACTCTGAAGGGAAGAGTTGCGGGAGGCTGTCCACAGGGAGGAGTGTTGTCACCACTTTTGTGGAACCTTACCCTTGATAGCCTGCTTCTAGAATTAAATGGCCAAAGATTTGAGACCATTGGCTACGCTGATGACCTTGTTATACTCATCAGCGGAAAATTCCACAACACACTTTCGGAAAGAATGCAAGTGGCGCTAAAACACGTCGAGGACTGGTGCAAAGCTCACTCGCTTTCTGTTAACCCAGCCAAGACGGAAATGATACTCTTCACTAGTAAGAGAAACCACGGCAATTTCACACCACCAAAGTTCTGCAACAGCGAACTGAAACTGTCAGAAGAGGTCAAGTATCTCGGTGTGACCTTCGACAGCAAATTAAGCTGGAAAACACATCTTGAGCAAAGAATGAAAAGGGCAAGGATGGCTTTCGGTCAGTGTCGTAGAGCCGTAGGGAAAACCTGGGGTCTCTCACCACAGATCACACTGTGGATATACACTGCCGTTATTCGTCCTATGCTCACCTACGGGGCGGTTGCGTGGTGGTCTAGAGTCAAGCTGGCAACAACCAAAATCAAACTGGCACAAATACAAAGACTTGCTTGCCTCGGCACAACCGGGGCAATGAGCACAACCCCAACCGCTGCGATGGAGTACATGTTGTACTTGCCACCACTTGACTTCTTCATCGAAGAGGTGGCCCTGAAAACACTATTCAGGCTTCGCATGGTGGGCTACACAAAAGTAGGCGACAAGGGCGGCATGTGGGGCAGTCTATGGAGTAGTGCATCGAAAGATGTGCCGCTTCTCGACTACCGCACGGACTATATTCCACCTTGTTACGTCTTCAACAAACCTTACCTTCCCAAGGACATACCGCAGGAAAAAGGAAACTCCACGAGCCTGAAAATCTATACAGACGGCTCCAAGAAAGACAGTGGAACTGGCGCTGGGATTTTTTCGCATGACTACCAGCTGCGACAGTCCATCCCCCTAGGCAAGTATCCTTCTGTAACGCAGGCGGAAATCTTTGCCATAAAAACTGCCGCGGAGTGTATCATCAGCTCCGACAAAACTGGTAGGAACGTAACGATCTACTCAGACAGCAGACAATCCATACTCTCATTAAGTCGTTGCAGGTTTACCTCCGACTTAGTCTTGGACTGTCATAACACCCTTGTGGAGGCGTCCAGACACAACAATGTCAACCTCACATGGATAAAAGGGCATTCTGGGGACAAGGGCAATCGGCACGCTAACAAACTAGCAAGAAGAGCTGCCAACGGACCGGTAAGCTCACCGGAACCCTTCCTACTACCCACTAATAACCTTCTGCTACAATCACTGAAGGACATCACCCACAAGAAATTCTTTCGACAGTGGGAAAATCTACCTGGCTGTCAGCAAGCTAAGGAAGGGCTCCCCCCTTCCTCCAGCTCCACTGCTAGGAAATTTACACAGCTGCCCAGAAACAAGCTACGTTTAGTTACGGGTATTCTAACGGGTCACTGTGGTTTACGGAAGCATCTTCACGTGATGCATCTCGCTGAAACGTCTATATGCCGAGCTTGTGAGCTAGAGGATGAGACGGTAAAACACATTTTATGTGAATGCCCAGACCTGGTCGAATACAGGGAACGCTTGCTGGGGGATCCATGGCCGACCATGGACGGAATCAGGAACGCACCTCTGAGCTGCGTCCTAGCCTTCGTTAACAACCTAGGCTGGTTGACATAGCTGGAGTGAGCGCAGGGGGAGGCACAAGGGGCCCAATGGGGCCTGGGTGCCACGAGGATTATCCTTGACCCCCAACACCCTACATACATACATTATCCAAGTCTATTATCCAATTGAACTAACTAAATACAGAAGGTAGTCGTGGTTTTGGTGCAATTTCAGGTATTACAGATTAACTATGTCCTTGAAAACGTAGTGTCATATAAAAATATAGCGCAACTACAGCAGCAGAAAAACGTTTCTTTTATAATGTGAAACGTTAACAGGTGCACCATCTCGGTGATAGCCGATGTTGGTTCTGACCAGTGTTACTATTTGATCATAATGAATGGTAGTTTGCTGACATGTATTGTGGAGTATTTGTCGTGGCATTTAGTGAATGTAACTATGCAAATCTAACAGTGTTGTAAATTTTGAACACCCTGTATAAGATATCATGATCAACTAAACATCGTCTTATTTGGTTATGTTTCTAGTTTTGGACCACCAATCATGAAATTTCTAGTTTCAATAACAACCCAGATATTCAATTTTAAACGTAACCGCGAAAATCACTAAAAAATTAGAAAAATCAAAAAAACTCAAAAATGGTGATATTTAGGTATAGGGAAACATTATCAAACATTATGTATTTGGATACGTAGAAACCAAAAATAAAATAAAAATTATATCATTCCATTTAAAATAACAAAGTTGATACCGACTTCCGGTGACCGGACGTGACAGTTAAATTGAATATATTTTAGCTGAAGAGTTCAGATCGAGTAAATTCTAATACCAAAATTTCAAGTTTCCAGAAATAGTAGAACATGAGAAACTTCTAATGTACCAGTTCCGTGAGACCCTGTATAATTATGCACAATATACATATTTCTAGTTGTCCTTGATTTACAGATATTCTAGTAAATGTCTAAAATTAATATCTAGATATAATAGTATTACAATAAGCATACATAGACTCAAATCTAACTTTATTACTAAATAATAAAATTATATTTGTTGCAAATTTTGATTGTTACTAGAAACATTTACAATTAATATTATGTACCTATATAACAAATACAAAAAATTAGTAATTTTGTGAATAAAGAAAAACACTATAATAATAATAATAATAATCTTTATTAGAATATAACTATACATAGAGTAAACACATATATAATATTCCATGATCACATATATATATATATATACATAATACACATACATGAGTCCATCCCTTCTTCGTCTAACCGAGGTGTGAGTTGATCTCTCCTCGGTGGGCGGTATTGAGGGAGTCCTGTTCTTTAAGTAATCATGTGTCTGCATTCAGATCATCCCGTTCATCAGCAAATGTTTAATTTTGATCTTAAACGTTTGATAACTTAGTTTTTTTATGTCATTTGGAATTCTATTGAATATTTGTATTGTACTTGTTGTTATTGATTGGGAGTATTTGTTTGATTTATATTTATGGTTTCTTAGATAGGTTTTTGTTCTGGTGTGGTGGCCGTGTATTTCGTTATTCTTCTGTAGTGTAATATCAGTTTTGATTAATCCGTTGGAGATTTTGTGGAGTAGCAGTATATTGGCTTGGGTTATTCTTTTCCTTACCGTCAGTTCGTTTGTTATTTTCAGTACTTCAGTGGTTGGTGTTCGTACCGGTAGCCTGTATAGTAACTTCAGTATTTTATTCTGTTGTTTCTGTATTTTGTCTATATTTGTTTTAGTAGTGTTACCCCAGATATTAATTAGGTAATTTAATTTTGCTGCAAATAACGAGTTATAGATCATCTTTCTAAGATTCTCCGGAATAAGATTTCTGATTTTTCTAATTTCGGCAATAGTTCTTGAATTCTTCCTCACTATATTTGCAATGTGTTTGTCCCACTTGAGATTATTTTGTATACATAAGCCTAGGTAATTTGTTTCAGTGGTTTCCTTTATTTCTACTGTGTTGATGTTTATTGTTATATTCACTTGTTTTTTTGTAGGGTTGAATACCATATAATTTGTCTTGGCTTCATTAATTGTTAGTATGTTGTTCTGGCACCACTCCTCAAGCTTTTTAATGTCGCTGTTGATACAGGTCTGCAAATCGTCGGTGTTTTTGTTCGTATACGCTAAGCAGATATCGTCTGCGTACATGTATAATTTGCCTTCAAGACCAATGTCCTCTATGTCGTTCGTGTACAGGATGTACAAAATCGGTGGTATATTGCCTCCTTGTGGTAAACCATATTCAGCAAAGTTGGTTTCACTGGTAATGTCTTTAATTTTTGTAACCTGGGGGCGATGATAGAGGTAGGATCTAAGAAGCGCTAGATTTTTTTTCCTGATCCCTATTGCATCTAGCTTGTCTAATAATCGACTCTTACTGATCGTATCGAATGCCTTTTTCATGTCGATGAACAAAGTTACTACCGTTTCTTTTTTGTCTAGTTTTTGTGCGATGTGATTTATCAAGTCTGTTACTGCGGAAATAGTTCCAGACTGCTTCTGAAAGGCGTATTGATATTTGGTTATTAGCTTATGCTGGGTTACGTGCTCCTGTACTCTATTCTTAATGACGGTTTCTAATATTTTGTTTAAGGCTGATGTTAGAGAGATAGGTCTATAATTCTCGGGATTGATTTCTGGTGGCTTTTTACTAATAGGTATAATGGTCGTTCTTTTCATTATATCCGGATAGTGTCCCTCTGTTAAAATGTCGTTGATTAGTTTGGTCAGTATAGGTATTAGATGTTCTGAATTTAATTTAATGATATTATTTGTTATGTCGTCAAATCCTGGTGCTGTATGTGTTTTCAATGTCTGTACTATTGTTTTTAGTTCTTTTTCGGTTGTTTTCTCGAAGTTGGCTGGAGGAGTGTTGGTTTGTTTTATTTCTTTTGATAATACCTTGATATTCTTTGATAGTTCACTACCGATGTGAGCAAAGTATGCATTGATCGTATTTGCTATCTCGTAGGTATTTTTAGTGATTGTCCCATTCGCCGTTAAAATCTCCTTAATTTCTTTTTTATCTTTTATTTTCTTATTTAGAATGTTGTTAATGAAGCTCCACGTCTTCTCCGGGTCAGCCTGGTACTTATGGAATTTATTTCTGCAGTATGCCTGCCTTCTTTCTTCAATCTTCCTGGTTATGTTTTTCTTTGTTGTTAAGTATTTTTGTTTGAGCGTTTCATTTTCAATATTTCTTCGATGTCTTTTATGCAGTTTATTTCTTTCCTTTATCAGGTTTATGATTTCCTCATTAATCCACGGACACTCTACTCGTCTTTTTATGTTTTTCGTTTTCTGGTTTGTTCTAACTATTTCTTGCACTATTTTTGATAGCTGCTCAAAGTTGTTTACGGTTTCGGGTTTTATTTGTGCTATTCCTGCTCGTATACCGTTCAGGTCCGTGTGTTTGTACGTACAATGTGTGTATTTAAACTTTTGTTCCTGGTTGGATTTTAGTTTTGTTATTATAGGGTAGTGGTCTGATATATTTGTTGGCAAAATTTCCACAGATTCTATTATAGTTTTGTTGTTTGTTATGATATGATCCAGTATGCTGTTATTTCCCTGTGGGTTTAATCTTGTATAACATTTTTTGTTGATTTTATTGACTATTCTGTATCCAGCTTCACTAAGCGTGTCTCTGTAGTCTCTAGTCGTTTGGTTCTTTTCGAGTATGTTTATATTGATGTCACCAACTATTACGTGCGTTGCTTTTCTATTTGCAATTGTATTTTTCAGAATATCCTTAAGGTCTCTGAGTGGTATCTGGGGAGGCTTGTATACTACTGTGATGTGGATTCTTTCCTTTTCTAGTTGTATGGTTAGTATTTCGACGTTTTTCCTAGTGATTTTCTGTTTTACAATGTATTGTATGTCCTTTCTGATGTATACAACAAGTCCTCCTCCGCGAGTTTTCCGTGACATAAACTCAGCTTTGTAGTTTTCAAGTTTGAATAGGTGTTCTTCTGATTCTTGAAGCCAGGTTTCATTAAGGGCAATTATTTCAGGGTTGTTGTGGAGTCGGGGTATTGTTTCTATTTCGTGGTACTTGTTTCTTATGCTGCGCACATTCTGTAAATATATCGAATACATTTTTAGTAGGTCATTTTTATTTTGTTTTTATGGTTTTTTTTTTTTAGTTTAATTGTTCCAGATCTTCCAGATTTCGTATTCTTATTTTATTGTCTTTGTCCGTCTTTTTCATATAAATATTTCCATCTCTTGACCATGCACGACTGTACGCTTTTTCCCTCTTTATTTGCCTACACTTGTAAAGCAAGTTTGCCATTTGGATAGTCAATTGTTCATTAATATATATATCGCATTTCCCCTTTAATCCACATTCATCCGTTTTTATGGATCCCACATCTTTTCTAGCTTGAAATATTTTGTCTTTGATTTCCTTGTTAGCTAGTTCCACTACTATTGGCCCACATTCCTGCCTTCCCTGTTTTCTTTTGCATGAGATGATGTCACTTTTTTCTATTTTTACCTATTTCTATTTTGTTTTATAACGAAATTTTATATAATTAAATTTTACATAATTTGCTAAACTAAAAAGCACGGGGTCAGCTCACCTCATACCAAGACAAGTTATACCTGGTCATCAAATCCATGATCATGGTCAAGAAATGAAGAAGCTAAAGAAGTTTTCTGAACTTTTACAAATTCAACTTCTTTTTAAAAGTCTATTTCTTACCTCAATTGACAATAAAGAATTACATTTTTTATTTAAACAAACGAATATTGACTGAAAAGGTTTCGATACTTTAAATCTCGTCTTGGTAGGATCAAAAAAGTAGGTATCAGGCAATGCCGACTAGAAATACAGGCCTAATACATGGAGTGGGGGATACTCCGAGAGCTAGAAGCCGGTAGGGGACATATCGACATATGCAACACGGATAGGCAAATAGCGTTGGACGTCTGCACCTCTACGCGGCTTTGCAGGTTGTTTGCTTGCGAACTACGTTTGATAAAATTTTAAAGATCACAGAGGAAATAAATGAATAAACGAAAATAACTAACGAGGCTTTAATTCTTTCTTCATTTCGCTTGCACTAGAAGCTTTCGTATTAATACTTTTGACATAATTATTTAGAAATATATTGAAATATATAAGTCTGAAGAGACATTTGTTAATTACAATTACATGTGAAGAAACTGTAACAATTATTTTCTTCTAATTGTCACTGAAAAATGTTTTTTACTACCTTCTCATGGTTTGAAACCTTTTTAAAGTGTTCTTCAAAATCAAAAGAAATAATGGTTTTAAACAAACAATAAAAGATGATCGTAAATAACAGAAAATCGAAAGGATGTTTAAATTTTCCACTGATTTTCTTGTCAATGTAGACATAAATGTCTTCGATTTCAACGTTATCTAAATTCCGATCAGCAATTATAAGCAAACTCTTACAGTGATCACATAGGATTTTTTGAAGTAATTTGAAACGCAGATATCCAGCAATATATATTAAAACTGAAATCTCTTCAAGAGATATTACTACTTCTGAACACTTTTTTTTTTAAACTCATTTAGATGAGAAATTATATGATTGTATTCGCATTCGAAATTTTTCTTTGACATATCTAACCAACAAACCTAAATTTAAACAAATACATTGGATGAGCCGGGGCGCAGGATATGCCAGCAAAGTTATTGAAGAGAGCTAACTAAGTACGCAACGATCATCTCGCTTCGACGAACAATACAGCACTGAACATTACCCCAGGATTTCGTGCAGTACCCCGACAGGCCAGCTTCTCCCACTCCATGTATTAGGCCTGTGTTTCTAGTCGGCATTGAATCCGGCCATCTCGACAAGGTGCATTTCCGCTGAACACGGGGGGGGGGGATATTACGTCTTACAAAAAACAGAAATCTAAACTGAACCTCTAATCTTATATCGATCATGCCGGTTGGTTTCCTTCTGAATGCTTTCTCATATGACGGTTAAGAGTAAATGTTAGTCACCGGCCTCAAAAGTTCGACGAAACTGAGGCGCGAGAGGAGGGAACAAGCCGCGCCCACTGTACACTCCGCAGAAAATGCAAGCAACGCACGCACTGATTAATTAGGGGAACGGCGCCGGCGGTATCGTTATTTTGAGGCAAAGATCAAAGGGGCCGTGCGGTGTCGACTGGCGACTGGCGCCGAACCGTTTCCTAATAATTTTGTGTATGTGACTATTGCATGTTCTGAAATGCTTTTCTTGTATATTTTAAATGCAAATACAATTCCACAAAACAATACAGTGATACAAATTAATTAATTGTTTTATTGAACTATTCGCTATTATTGGTGGCTGTAATGATACCACATATAAATGAATTTGAATATTTTAGTCATTATACATTTCAGTAGGTACATATTTACTTACGTTTTCTATTTCCATTCCAATACTTTTGTTTTCAGATCGTTTTGTTTTAATAAATAGATGCAACAATGATACTTTTATTGAATAAAAAATTACTATACAAAATCCGAAGTATTTATAAGTAAATACTAAAAGTTTACAAGAAAAAACATATTTTGGGTATATTTTTTCTAGAAAATTGATATTTATTTATTTTATTGTATTATTTTTATATAAATACGATTGCGCATACAGTAAACTCTCCTATAACCAGCTGTGTTAATTTACAATACGCCAACGTTGACGGTAAATTTAGTTGCCCCTCCGGGCACCTGCAGCGCTGATAGCGCAAATCCGCCTACGGTGATGTCAACGGTGTCAACCCTTAGGCATTGACACATGGTTGACACATCATTCATTTTTGAAGTTTATCATAATTTAACCGATAAAGAATTACGTTTCAGCAGATTTTTTTTGTTCGGCTTATGTTAAGTAAGTAATGGTAAATTCGTGTTGTGTGCCAAATTGCCCTTCTAAGGGCAAAGGCGTGCCCATGCACCGATTCCCAAAGGATTCAGCGGTAACTAAGCAATATTCTCAAAACTACAATTCTAAGACGCATCTTTCTCTAAGCAAGGGTCATTTAGGGAAAGAATTGGGTCTTAGAATAGATGACATACGAACTTTTTTTTTATTTGTTTATAAATATAATTAATAAATGCTAATTCTTTCAGTTGATGAAGATATGGTTATCTACCATTGGCAGGAACGACCTACTGGAAGTACCAACATGTACTGCCTTTAAGAATAGTTATAAAACGCTGTTGATAAATAACTTCACTTCTACACATTCGCCTGGGGCCAATTGCGAAGAAGACAAATGTCAACCTGTTTTTAAAAAGTTAAAAGACTTCTTTGCCAATGTCCTTCAACAAAATTCGGATGAGGAGGAGACGTTTGAAGAAATGGAAGACGATGGGATAGAAGAGGAACTCGGCATTAAAATTATACAAGAAAAAAATTTTCGCGGAAGGAGCCTTATAGCGGCAAATACTCATACCTATATTGCGGGCTATATGGTGCGAATGGTGATTTGCAACACAACACTCTTATAGAAGAACGTGCATACAGTCCTCATGCATTACTGCGGCCAAGTTCGCTGTTAGTTGATTTATTTGGACTGTGCAGTAAAACTATGCACGAAACTATGCCAAAAATTGCAAATGAGAATTTTATTAAAAGAAAATTGCTTAAACGTTAAAACCATTTAAAAATTTTGCAAATTTTTTATGTGACAAACATAATTTGTTTGAATTATTTTGTAATCTTGTAAAGTTTTATATATTTACCTGGGTGAAAAATATTAATAAAATTTTAAAAGATAATGATGTGAGAAATCAAAGAATTAATGACCCCCTCAAAGCCGCTGCATATAAAAAATTCCAAAAAATTCCCGCCAAGAAGCAGAAAATTCTTAAAATTAAAAAATTGCAGATTTAATTATTAAGCATCTGGTATAATGTGTTAATTATTTGAAAATATTGAGTTTATTTATTAATATTTCATAAATAATTTTATACAAAATATTTTCACAATTACATTCCATCGATATAATAAATAAACTTTAATTCTTACCGCACCGTCGATTTTAGGTGTAATTTTTGTACATTGTTTTGATAGTATTTAGTGTTTTCAAATATATTTTTTTAATTGGTAATATGTTATTTCGTTATCAACATGCCAGCAAATCATCAGTGTTCTTTAAAAACAGTGTACAGTAGACTCTCCTATAACGCGAGTTCGTACAACGCGAATTCCTACAACGCGCTCAAGATTTTGCGACAACAAATTCATATAACGCGGCTCTCGTACACCGCGCGATGTGCGCGTATTGTTGTCCGGCCGATTTGTGCTAACTGCGCATGAGCCATAAGCATGCCGCTGTTATTTTGAACTGTCACCACCGCGCTTAGAAAATACATAACCAAATTGTTTCGTAACGGCGCGGCACGATGGGTGATGGAGACAAACAAAAGGTACAAAGAGAATGTATTCTTATTAAATTAACAAATCCATGTACCATACTGTATAAGATAGAACGAAAACAATGCAATATAAGCTGTCTGTAGAAGCACTAAATGTATACACGATTTTGCGATAAGAATGAATTAGTTTCTTCGAGTTTGTTTTACGTGTATTCACTAATTCATACTGACTATTCTAAATGCTGCTCATCAACATAACAGGTAGGAAATTTAATTCCATTTATAATGTGTTTTTGGGTTATGACATCTATTTACTTATTTCAATTTTGCATTGTTTTTGGCGTTAAAGCGCTACAGGCGGACGGCGCATGCGTCAAAATTCGCGATCGTCAAGTTCCTATAACGCGCTTTCGTACAACGCGTAACATTAAACCGCGTTGTAGGAGAGTCTACTGTATGTTGAAACAGATATGATTTGCGAAAATCATTTGTTATTTCTACATACTCTGTTTTTAAAGAACGCAGACAAAATCTTTCTTTAAAGTTTATAGCAATGGCGGGAATGCTACTAGTGGCGCCGCGATTGTGGTGCGTGGGGGAGAACTAAAAACAGTGTCAACGAAAAAAGTGCCGAGTACGCCATCTATATTATTATATATATATTTTATCTATGCCTATAACGCGGTTCCTACAACGCGAATTTCTACCAACTCGATCAAAATTTTGCGACTACAGCTTCATATAACGCGATTATCGTACAATGCGCATGCGTCTAAATTTGCGATCCTCAAATTCCTATAACGCGTTTTCATAAAACGCGTAATATTAAACCGCGTTGTAGGACAGTGTACTGCGTACATACGTTGTGCAATTTAAATTTTACTCTTCAAATATGTTGAAGTATCTTGTGAATAAAGCCTGATTTAGCCAATCGGATGTCAGATTTGGGTTCAGCGCATAAAAATACTTTGGAAATGATGTACCGCAAGCAATCAATCAATACTGTGTAGTCGTTTTTGTCACATTTACATACTTACTACATGACATGACGTATTAGGCGCAAGAGTTTCGGTTAACGGATGTGTAACACCTTTATAAACGTTTTTTGCCATATATGGTAATCCGGCACGCTTACACCTATAAGAGAGTATTGCCCAAATTAACTAGCGAAGTTAATTAGCGAAGAATTACACTACACGTATAATATCTACATGATGTACAACAAGTCGAACTAAACCCAACCCTACATAGATTGCGATTGCCCTGAATGCATTGCCAAGCGACAAGTGTTTGGTATTAAGATTATTTTCTAAATCTAAATACCAATATATTTGGAATTCTATGACGAAAAATAAATGACTGATTAAAAATTAAATTACTTGTATGTCCTTATTAATAATTTATTTAACTCCTATTAATTATTTAGTAGTTGTAACATTGTAAGTAGGTATTGCGGCTGTTGATTATTCTTCGTTCCGTGTGTCGTACGGGGACTGCACTATAAATCCTCGCGGGAACATGCGCTCCTAATTTATAACTCGCTCTTTGCTGTCTTCGTAGAGTCCATCTGTCCATCAGGACGGCAAAAAATTATTTCTCGTATCCGGTTTCTAGCCTTCCGCAAGAACATGCTGGCCTAATTTATAAGCGAGTGGCTGCTATCTACGTAGCACCAGCACGGTAAAATTTATTTTTCGTGTGGCTTTCGTTTGCCGGGCGCGGCGCCGCTACACCTCCCGTGTCAACATGCGATCAATATTTTTGTTAGGCCGAAATTGCTCAATATTTGTGATTCCCCTGGCTGACGTATTTATGCTGCTGCTTCAGACTGTACCATTTGAATTTGATTGGTCGAAGAAAATGATGTGGTGTTTATCCAACAGATGGCTGCACCGTACGACGATAAAATATGTTATTCTCGTCTCATTCACATGTTCAAAAAACCAAAGGTTAAATCATTACAACATTCATATTTTGTTGTCATTTTTTTTACACAAGTTCATGAAGGCTCGATACAAAATGTTGTAATATTGCTTTTTTGATATTTGGTTCTGATTTGGAAAAAAAAATAACAAAAATTACCAATTATTGGCTTCTTTAGCAAGGGTAAAAAACAAAACAACAACGCAAATGAAAAAAAGTGGCATTCGTACCCGGTGTAATACACCTTTATCTATAATTTAATGTATTACACGTGAGTATTAACACACAATTAAGCTCAGTATGTTTGGTTTTATGTAGTATTGTTTTGTAGTACGCTACTACCTCTAGTGATTCCTCTTAAGATGATGCCTTTGCGCACAGCTATAATCACATAAAAGGCATTTATATGGTTTTTCGCTTGCACGTGTAGCCATATGCGGTAAAACAGAAGTCTTTGTGCACTAGTATAATCACATAAGGTGCAAGTAAATAGTTTTTCTCATGTATGCCTACTAATATGCCTTGCTAGATTACCACTATTTATAGCAGCATAATCACATAAGGTGCATTTAAATGGATTCTCTCCAGTATGCATTCTCATATGGTTAATAAGAGCACTATTTTGTGAACTAGCATAATCACATAAAGTGCATTCAAATGGTTTCTCTCCTGTATGTGTTCTAATATGCTGCATAAGATTACTCTTGCTTCCACTAGCATAATCACAAAAGGTGCATTTCAATGGTTTCTCGCCTGTATGTGTTCTCTTATGCTGTATAAGAGTAATCTTCAGTGCACTAGAATAATCACATAAGGTGCATTTAAATGGTCTCTCGCCTGTATGTGTTCTCATATGAAGTGTTAGATTACTACTGTTTACAGCAGAATAATCACATAAGGAGCATTTAAACGGTCTCTCACCTGTATGTGTTCTCATATGAAATGTTAGATTACCACTTTTTACAGCAGCATAACCACATAAGTTGCATTTAAATGGTTTCTCGCCTGTGTGTGTTCTCATATGCTGGATAAGAATAGTCTTCCGTGAACTTGAATAATGACATAAGGTGCATTTAAATGCTTTCTCGCTTGCGTGCCTTCCCATGTGCACCTCAACTGACTTCTTCCTTGCATGTGTTCGCTGATGTGCTTTTAGGAATCCAGCTTGCGTAGTAGTATAGTCACAAATTTTGCATTTATACAGCTTCCCTGACATACGAACTTCCAAACGTTCTTTAAGATGCATTGATTGTGCAGCTGTGTTGCCATACTTGCTACACGAGATGACTTCCGCCGATGTTTCCGCCTTCGAAGCATCTATGGATTGTCCATATAGTGTTACAGTGGTTTCAGTAAATTCCATTTCCTCCTCATCTTTGATGTCCAATCTAAAAAATATGAAACAACTATTAAGGACCAAGTATAGTGACGTGACCGCACCATAATAACGTAGCGTAAAAAGATCAATGTACATAATTTCCACTCCGCGATTATAGTGACGCTCCGTAAACTGTAAAGTTCGTTCTCCACAGCAACGAATTTCATCTCCTGCGTGTTGTGTTACGTTTTCCGGCATATGCGCGCGTATGGCGCCATCTGTACGTGTACCGGCGAGTGAATAACAGTTTCCAGTAAGTTGTAGGTTAACTGATAGCATTTTGATAGTTTTTGGCAACGAGAACACAGAACGCGAACGACTTCAGAATGAATTGTTGCTGCAACAAGCCCTGCGTCCATAATTTATTATATCTACCACGATCTACCACTGATTAATACAATCAACAATAACACTGACATGTGAGGTTATGTGCCGTTGTGTATATACTTCTCCGCTAGATGGCGCTCAATATGTTTGAGATCATTGCGTCACTATAAATACTAATTTCGTCGTCCGGAACGGCATGCGGTACGGCACGTTACGGATTACGTTTTTGTGGCACTATACTTGGTCCCTTAGTATTTATAGTGCCGCAATGATCTCAAACAGATTGAGCGCCATCTAGCGGAGAAGTATATACACAACGGCACATGACCTCACATGTCAGTGTTATTGTTGATTCTATTAATCAGTGGTAGATCGTGGTGGATATAACAAATTATGGACGCAGCGCTTATTGCAGCAACAATTCATTCGGAAGTCGTTCTCGTTCTGTGTTCTCGTTGCCACAAACTATCAAAATGCTAAGTGAAAAAAAATGCTTAAGTGCAATAAAACAATTATACTACATATTCACAGTTCTTCCCTCTGTCGTCACCTCGAGTGAAGAGCTAGTAAGAAAACTATCTTCGGCCGGGCTGAAGTTAAAATACCCCCGACCGTAAAATATTTAAAAAAAATTAGTGTACCGATTTTGCCCATTCACGAACTTGTCCTTACTTTTTAAGAGATAAGCTTGCGTACCAAATTTCAGATCAAGTGCTTAAACATTACGGCAGTTATCGTGTACACAGACGGATAGACGGACAGACAGACGGACATAGCTAAATCGATTCAGTTTTCAATTCTGATTAGTATACCGGCGGTCGATAGCTTATAAATCGTTTGAGAAAGAAAAAAATATTTTATACAAAAGTTGTTTGACTCGCCATTTTCTATAACGTAAAATTATTTACATTTATACAGGTTGGTGCATTTAGGTGTGACGGAAAGTATGCACATTTTTTTAAATGGAACGTCCTGAATATTTTATTATATTATAAACACTACTAAATTTGTTTATCCAACCGTGTATGTTGCTAAGTCATAGCGTTAATAGTTCCAGAGATATTCAACTGTTTTTCCAAAATATGCCCGTTGCAGGATCTTTCTAAAAACTATGTAAAAACGACATTTTTGCCGATTTTGCCTTTAAACTATATGCGTCAATAGTCAAAGCCTATAGGTAGATGATAGTATCAAAAGATATTAGATACACTATACAGTGTTCATTGAACTTAGGAAATTTTGATGTTTTTCAAATGGCTTTTTCTCGAGATATTTAAATGGAACACTCTGTATAATATGTGTTGGCTGTAACAACCCTTTATTTCGCTGCAATTTACATCTAGTTTGTCTTACACCAAAAGTTACTATTTTTTGTGATATTTGCAATTTAACGAAAATGTAATGCAATTATAAATTTTCATATTGCTGTGAATAACGTATTTCGTAGTTTGGTGTAAAGTCTTCAAGTGACGAAAGAAGAGATAATTTAGAAACGATTTAACCAGCTTGATCCTTATACAAAGTATTACCGTTATCAACATATTAACAATTTTATATGAAATTTTATAAGTATATTTTGCCGTCGATCGTCTAGCAACCGAATACGCGATTTAAAAATTTAAATTACTGCTAAAGTAAACCCTAAACCGTGTACTTTTAGGTTAGCTATCGTGCAAATTTGTTGACTTCTGAGTGTTGAAAATCAGATTTTCTTTGATGTGATTTATGTGCTCACACACAAAAACCTAATATGCAACAAAAACAAACTGATAGCTATCTTTAGATTCAGATTTTCATTCATAGCAATAAATCTTGCATTGCATTAAAAATACTTGCAAGTAACTCACTTTCCATTCACATTATCAGTATTACTCATACTATCATTCATATTATCCCAATTTTGAATTGTCTCTCCAGAAAAAGAACCTATTTTTAATCAATTAATAATAGTAAGTAGATATTGTTGGTTGTTTTTTTTGTACTGAATACAAATTCGATCTCAAACGTAGCTCATCAAGACAGGTTTTAGCGTTTCTGTTTGTTTTTGTGTATGAGCGCACATACTATTACAATAAAACGTGTCCGCATAATTTTCACAAAGGTGAACAATTTTTCACGATAGTCCCTCTAAAACTACACTGTTTTTGATTTAATTCGGAGCCCAACTGAAGTTACTAGGTCTTCAGGTTCGCTCGCTGTACGTTTGTAAAAATTGCAAAACATACTAATAAAATTGTAAAATACCGTGATAACGGTAATACTTTTTATATGAATAAATCTAGTTAAATAGGTTCTAAATGGCTTTTTCTATAACGCTTTAAATATTTTACTCATGCTAACCAGCACACTGTTTACAAAGCAATATTAAGATACTAAATAGCATACTACTCTTTAAATTCCAAATATCACAAAAACTAGTAAAAATAGATATACGATAGAGTGAATATAAATTACAAAGAACTTAAGAGACATTTCAATTAGCAAATAATATACAGGGTGTTCCATTTAGAAATCTCAAGAAAAAGCCATTTAAAAATGTGTAAAAACTAGTGCATGCTATCACCCTGTATAGCGCATCAAATTTTTCAAGACATCAGCATCTAGCTATGGGTTTGGTTATTGTGTAACAAAATTTTTAGGCCAATATCTGCAAAAAATGTAGTATTAAGGTAGTTTTTAAGAAAGGCCTGCAATTGCCAATTTTTTGACAAACAATTGAATATCTCAGGAACTATTTACTTTACACAGGTACAACTTACACAGTTGGAAAGACAACATCCTTAGTAATCATAATATGGCATGATATACAGACTTTCATTCACGCCTAAATGCAACACCCTGTATAAATGAAAATAATTTTACGTTATAGAAACTAATGAGCCAAACAACTCTTGTATAAAACATTTTTTTCTTTCTCAAACGACTTGATGACTATCGACCGCCGGGATACTAATAACTCACCCTGTATATATACAGGGTCTCCCACGACGAGCTGCCATTAGAAGTATATGGAGAACCAAATGGAATGAGAAATTGAAAATTTGTGGACTTATATTGTTGAACACGATCGTCTCAACTAAAATATTTTGAGTTCTCGGTTACTTCCGGTTACACCGGAAATGATGTCAACTTTTATATTTCAAATGGAACAGCCTGTATTTTATCACATTTTTGAAATCTTCATTAAATTAGATCAATTTTATGTTATATTCCCTATACCTAACATGTGTCATTTTTGAGTTATTCATTTTTTTCATTAGAAAATAACAGCTCCATGGTTACTTTCAATTACTTATAAATTATCCCCTGTGACCGTTGGAAAAAAGTTGTCCGGCAAAATTGTTGTGAAGGTAACATATTATCGACACACCGGTAGAATTCTTCTAAAAGTTATACAGGCTGTTCAAATTATAAGATCAAAGTTGAATTCGATAAAACTACTAAAAGTCGATTTTTTCAAATGGCAACCCTAACATATGAACACATTTCTCAATTCTATGGAAAATTTTAGATCATCGTTGTGTACAATAGGATATTGTACCTAAAATGTACTTGTACCTACTGACATCGATTTTTAAACATCACAGTAGGAATTGCAAACATTGCCAAATCTAGACTATTGTTTTTAATAAGCATAAGCTGCTTAACATATTGAAACTAATCTAAAAGTTTAACAATCAATTTAAATCTGAATTCTTAAAACTAGCTACTTGTCTCTAATCTATCCACTGATGTCCTATGTCCTATGTTTACTTTGTCCTAAAGCAATTAAAGACGTAGTTAATAAAGACCGAATAACTGATAAGGAGAACATGAAAGATATCGAGCTGCTTTCAATGGGTTATGTGCTAACTTTATCAGGGGCGCCACCAAGATAATGTGTTAAAAAGAATTGAAGCATCTTTAGCGTAAAACGGCAACGTTTTTGAACAGTTACTGAAATAGAATTAAGCAGTTTTTTTTAAATTTACTTACGATTTTGTTTTATTTTTAATATTGTGTTTTTTGTAGGCTTATAGTTTATAAATACTAAATTAATTATAATGAAAAATGACCTAAAAAACGTGTTTAATAAAGTTCTGTTTTCCAAATTGTTCAGTTGTTTTTAAACGCAATCTAGATTTGGCAATGTTCGCAATTTCTACTCTGATGTTTAAAAATCGATTTCAGTAGGTACAAATACATTTTTGGTATAGGACATTGCAATTAAGTTGATCTAAAATTTTCCATAGAATTGAGAAATGTATGCATATGTTAGGGTTGCCATTTGAAAAAATCGACTTTTAGTACTTTTCTCGAATTCAACTTTTATCTTATAATTTGAACAGCCTGTATAACTTTTAGAAGAATTCTACCGATGTGTCGATAATATGTTACCTTCACAACAATTTTTGCCGGACAACTTTTTTCCAACTGTCACGGGGAGTAATTTATAAGTAATTGAAAGTAACCGTGTAGCTGTCACTTTTCAATGAAAAAAATGAATATCGCAAAAATGACTCATGTTAGGTATAGGGAATGTAACATAAAATTAATCTAAAATTTAATGAAGATTCCAGGAATGCGATAAAATATAGAGTGTTGCATTTGAAATATAACAGTTGACATAATTTCCGGTGTAACCGGAAGTAACCAAAAACTCAAAATATTTTAGTTGAGACGATCGTGTCCAACAATATAAGTCCACAAATTTCCAATCTCTCATTTCATTTGGCTCTCCATATACTTCTAATGGCAACTCGTCGTGGGAGACCCTGTATATATATATATATATATATATGTATATATATATATATATATATATATATATATATATATATATATATATATATATATATATATATATATATGTATGTATATGTTAATGATGTTATATATGTTATATAGATGTTAATTCTCGCAGAAACCTGCATATATTGATATGAAAATTTGAAATAGTTAATACAAGATGGCGGTAATTTAAAACTACAGCCACGCCTGGGATTCGAACCCAGATGTACGGATTGCCGGTCCGACGTTTTACCAATTAGACATAATTATAATTATATGTCATAGGTCACGTTAGTCTAATTGATAAAAGGTCGGACCGGCAATACGTACATCTGGGTTCGAATCCCAAGCGTGGCTGTAGTTTTTTAACTTAAAAAATTACCGCCATCTTGTATTAACGATTTCAAATTTTTATATATATATATATATATATATATATACATACAGGGTGTTAATAAATATCATGTAAATACGAAAAGGGGTAATTCTTTGGCTTATTTAATGACTAAAAATTCAAATAAACATAGGTCCGCAAACGCTTCGTTGCCGATCTACAGGGTGTTAAAATTTCAAGATTTTCTTAGTTTTTTCTTTATATCTCTTGTATCCTAGTTTTAATTTTTAACAGTTGGTGGCGAATAAAATGTCAAAATAAATACAAACAAAAGGTTACCTAAATCAAGCCAAGGCATACTAGACCAATTATTTAATTTATTTTAATTTCGTCTAGCGAAACACGGAAAAGCTTTTATTTTTTCTCTCGATGACGGTGGTAAATACGAAAAAACTACAAAAGATTAAAATGCTTTAGAACAAAACAAAAAATGCATTTTGTAAAGTTCATGGGGAGAAAATGGGGCCTGACCACTGAAAAAATATCTCCCTGTAGATTCTTAAAACCATTTGGTATGCCCAAAGATGTAAGTCCTACAGCGTAACCCATATTCCAAATTAGAGCTGAACATCTCAAAAACTACAAGAGCTAAAAAAACTAAAAAAATCTTGAAATTTCAACACCCTGTAGATCGGCAACGCAGCGTTTGCGGACCTATGTTTATATGAATTTTTAGTCATTAAATAAGCCAAAGAATTACCCCTTTTCGTATTTACATGATATTTAGGAAAACCCCGTATATATATATATATATATACAGGGTGTCCGGTAAAGGTGTTCCGAAAATTAGGGACCTGATAGAGGACGTCACTGCCAGCCAAAAAATGTATATGCACTTTTGGCTTTCGACGCTTCATTAAAAAGTTATAGCATTTCTATTTTTCAGTTTTATATTCCCTTAAAAATATAACCGATTACAAAGTCGGCGTTGTTTATTTAACAGAAACAAAAAAACACTTACAAATAACAAAGTAAATAAATGAGGCTTGCAAATACTGCTCAAAATGTTGCCTTTCCATGTGAATTCTCATTTCAGCACATTTCCCAAATCCTGCCGGACTCTTTGAAAAATTTCAGGTGTTTCTCGAATGCGATTGCAGGCACCATTTATTCGTTGTAGCAGTGCATTTCTGCTACAGCAGCGTTTTCCAAACTGCTTGCGCTGTCCTTCTCCAGCTCTCGGCTCTCTCGATAACTTCGCTACGCTCTAAGGGAGGCGCGCATCACAGTTTGGAAACCACTGTGCTACAGCGAATAAATGGTGCCTGCAATCGCATTCGAGACACATCTGAAATTTTTCAAAGGGTCCGGCAGGATTTGGGAAGTCGTGCTGAAATGTGCATTTACATGGAAGGGCAACATATTGAGCAGTATTTGCGAAACTCTTTTATTTATTTTTCTTATTTGTAAGTGGTTTTTTGTTTCAGTTAAATAAACCACGCCGATTTTGTAATCAGTAATACTTTTAAGGGAATATAAAACTGATAAATAAAAATTGTATAACTTTTTAATGAAGCGTCAAAAGCCAAAAGTGCATATACACTTTTCGGATGGCAGTGACGTCCTCTATCAGCTCCATAAATTTCGGAACACCTTTACAGGACACCCTGTATATATATATATATATATATATATATGTGATTTCGTGGGCGATGTAAAGGAAACTCCTTTAGTCTACGTCCAAATTTTCGTCTTTAATAAAAACTTCTTCAGGAACAAGCAATTTGAAACAAAACACAGGCTTCAGTCAGTATAGTGGTCTACACACTTATAAATAGTGAACAAAAAACAGTTTTTACTTACACATAGAGTAGGACAAAAGCTTGCCGGGAGAAACAGACGTAATCACAAGCAATACATCAACACACTCATCTGCTTGACACATTTATAAACATTTAGCACGATATAAGACAATAGAAACAAATTAAAACTAAGAGGCCACATGTCTCCTGCACGAAAGACAACAGGTTCTTTGAAACATGTCAACGGAAAAACGAAACACATCAAGTTTGAGCGCTAGGGTCACCAACATCAATACCAACCGTGTCGTGTGGGTTTTTGAAGTTTTTGTTAATTAAAAAGGAATAAATGGTGCTTAATTTACTTGTGTCGGAATTAAAATTTAAGCAAATGTTTCTGTTGGATTGAATGTAAAACATTTCCAGAAAAAGTCTGGATTTGTAATTACTTTCCGTGGCCACAATTTCAGTATCGCCCCACTTCATTATATGGTTACAGTCAATGGCATGTTGTGCCACTGCACAATTTTTTTCCCGTAGTTTTGTGTCACTTTTGTATAGGGAAATACGCGATTTAAGCCACTGACTGGTCTGACCATAGTATTTTAGGGGGCAACCACCGCACGGAATGCAATAAATTACATTAGACTTTAATAATTGAGGGGTTTGGTCTTTGACTTTAGAAAAAATATTACTGATAGATTTTTTATTACCGACAACACGAAAGTCATCATTTCTGAATAAATGAACCAGTTTGGAGGAAAGACCATCAATCTGAGTGATTTTTTTGTAATTGACATGGGAAACAGTGCAACCATCATCTGTCGCATGTTCGCGAAATGGGCTGTTAAAAATTAGCTTCTGAACCAATGATCTCGGGTACCCATTATTCACGAACACCCTGTATAAGATATCATGATGAGCTAAACATCGTCTTATTTGGTTATGTTTCTAGTTTTGGACCACCAATCATGAAACTTGTAGTTTCAATAATAACCGAGATATTCAATTTTAAACGTAACCGCGAAAATCACCAAAAAATTAGTAAAATCAAGGAAACTTAAAAATGGTGATATTTAGGTATAGGGAAACATTATCAAAAATGACGTATTTTGATACGTAGAAACCAAAAATAAAATAAAAATTATATCATTCCATTTAAAATACAAAGTTGATACCGACTTCCGGTGACCGGACGTGACAGCTAACTTGAAAATATTTTAGCTGAAGAGTTCAGAGCAAGTAAATTATAATAACAAAATTTCAAGTTTCCCGAAATAGTAGAACATGAGAAACTTCTAATGTACCAGTTCCGTGAGACACCCTATATATATATATATATATATATATATATATAGGAGAAAGGTATTTCCGTCATACGAAGATCGAAGATCGAAGAAGCAACTAATAGTCCGAAACACGTGTATACGGTTGCTTCTTCGATCTTCGTATGACGGAATTGCCCGACAAATACCTTTCTCCTTTTATCTTACCGTCGATTAAACAGTTTTCCTTTTATATATATATATATATATATATAAGTTATGGATACGGCCCACGCCCTTTCCTTCAAACTGCAGATTCAGGAATTAAAGACTATATAAGCTCGATTCTTGTAAACAAGATAGAATTATCATACTTAGTATTAGTCAAACCATTGTAACAGTTACTTCATAATAAAGTGCCTATCTGTGTACTCAGTTTCTTCAATTCATCTCTCCACCTTTTTAAAAATTGTTAAATCGCTCCCGCGACTTTAACTGGCGCAGTCGGTAGGATCGTGCTCACCCACAGGATTCAACAAAGAAGATCCCACGGGTCGAATTCCAATTCCTTAGAGCACTGAAGAAAGAAGAGAGAAGAGCAATCAAGACAAGTAGTATCAGAAGATAAAGGCACGAGTGTCCGGATCCAATTCTCGGGACACAGCAGCCAGTTGGACCAGCACCAAAAGATCAAACTCTCTGGAGGTGCCCCAGCTCGCTATAGTTAAGGAACCATCCCACGCTGTGAGAATCAAAATTTTCAAACAGCACAGCAGAGTACGGGAGACAACGCCAAAACGATCCAAATCTCTTGGAGGTGCCCTACATCTACTGGGGAAACAAGAAGAAAATTATTAAAAGAAGAAAAGAAGGACCCAAGTAAACTACTAACAAGAAAATCAAGACAAGAAACAAGAAATCTACTAACCAGAAAATCAAGAACTCTACTAATACCCAGAAATCTACATAAAGAAGACGGACTACAGCATACCCCCAAGGACCAGAAAAGGATCAAAGACTACAACTGACGCTGAGGAATCCATCAGAAGAATTTAGATAGGCCTTAGATGTCTAAGTTAGCTGTATTCATATTGTAAGTACTTAACTTTAAGTTTCTATTTTAATTGCTGACTTAAACTTGACAAACTTAAACAAACTTAATTAACAAAATGCCTGGAAACGACCAACACCAACATCCATACACTCGCAGTTCGATAACGCAAGCCGAAATTTCGACAATACCAGTATTTAATGGTGATTCAAATTCATTACCATTATTTATCGATGCATGCGAAGACCTAATCCGCACTTACGCCGACTTACACAATCCTATAAATCCAATAAATCCTTACCTCCTAAAAATTATTAAATCCAGATTTACCAGAGAGGCTCAATCCCTAATAGGTTCCAGAAAATTAGGCACATGGAGTGAGATTAAATCTTTGCTAGAACTAAGTTTCTTAGACCAAAGATCTGAGGATTGCTTATTGAATGACTTAACATGTGAAATCCCTCGTAAAAATGAAAATCCTTATACCTATGGTCAACGAATTAATGATATGCTAAACTTGTTGCTTACTAAGATGCAGACATGTACTCAACAAGAATTAATTCCTCTTAAAACGACTCTCTATAAAAATACGGCTTTGCAAACATACAAACGCGGTCTTATGAAATTTGGGAATTTAGGTGAAATTCTTTATATAAAAGACCCGCAATCATTAGAGACGGCAATGTCGTGCGTTTTAGAATACCAAAATTGGCAATGCCGCTGTGGAAAATTACCGGCACCACAAACTCAACACAAAAGTCTAAATCAAATCACACCCGGCAAAATGAATGCTATTTCACAATCAATAGTCCAACCACAACAACCGTATTTCTCGCAACAATGGCCTCAACAACAATTATATAATCAACCATATCAAAATCAACAACCACAACCACAATCACAATTTTGGCGACAAAATCAACAATTATATAATCAACCATATCAAAATCAACAACCACAACCACAATTTTGGCGACAAAATCAACAGAAGCCAACCTCTTTCAAATTTATGAAAACGCCCGGACAAATGCTAGAAAAGAGACAACCTCGATCTAAACCAATGGAACTAGACCCCAGCCAAAGTAAAGTTAAAATGACACCATTTGGACCTGCGGTTAGCAAAAATAAAAGATGGACAGTGGAAGAACTCCACCAACAAGAGCCAATAGAGCCTGAAGAAAATGACCAGAATGGTCCTACTTATGCTTACGAAAATTGGGAAGATAACCCAGAAGAATTTTTAGAAGAACTCGATGAAGAATCAATTAATCTAGAAGAAATACAAAATTTTCGCGAACTAGCCTCACCCTATCAAAATCCCCAATAACAATAGCTAAATTCAAAGAACATATCGAATTTAATCATCAACAAGCTATTCGACTACCATATATAAAATTGTCAGAAATAAACGCAAAATTCCTTATAGACTCGGGTGCATCAGCTTCATCAATCTCCACTAAATTAGCAAAAAATGAATTTTCAGAATATATCAGATATTCACCATTTTCGGTAACAACTATGCATGGTACAACTTATCACAAATACATTTTAGAAATTCCATCCTTATACACTCTCAAGGCATATAATCAAAAACATAAATTTAATATCATAGATTTTTCTAAAAAATATGATGGCATAATTGGACTTAAATTATTAGAGCAGATGGGAGCAATTATTGATATCGCTAATAGAAAATTAAAAACAAAATTCACTACCATTCCATTATATTTTGATGATCCAACAATTCAAATAGGGCCTAGAGAGAGAAAAATTCTTAAGGTACCCGTAGATCGAAATTTAAACCAAATTCTTATTTCGCATCAGGAATTAATACCAGGAGTAGAAGTTCCAGAAAGTGTAACTAAATCCCAGGATTATGAAGCTATTACGGAGATAACAAACTTTAACGAATATCCGGTTACATTCAAACTAACTCGTCCTCTCAAAACAGAAACTTATAAACAAGATACCCTTAATACGCATAACGCAAAAGAGGCTAACAGTATAAATAACATGACTAAACTTTCCGTTGATAAGTTAAAAAAGATGCAAAAACAAAACGTAGAAAAGAATCTAAGATTAGACCATCTTAACCCAGAAGAAAAACAACTTATAACAAAATTGTCTGGAATATAAGGACATTTGCTACGACGAACGAATCCCATTGTCTTTTACATCGGCAGTTAAACACCAAATTCGCTTGAAAGACGATACTCCTATTTATCTCAAGCCTTATCGAAAAACACCGACTCAACGTACTGAGATAGATAAGCAAATTCAGTCTATGCTAAAGCAAAATATTATTCAAGAAAGTAAAAGTCCATGGTCAGCACCAATTGCAATTATACCCAAGAAGCTAGATGCTTCTGGAATTCAAAAATACAGGGTGGTCATTGACTACAGGAAACTAAATCAACAAACAATTGAAGACAAATTTCCAATTCCAAATATTAGTGATATACTCGACAAATTAGGAAGGGCAAATTATTTCACAACGCTAGACCTAGCCTCTGTATACCACCAGATCGAAATAGACAAAAGGCACCAAGAAAGGACTGCATTTTGCACCGAAGATGGACACTACGAATTTTTACGTATGCCATTCGGACTTAAAAACGCCCCAGCAACCTTTCAACGTGTTATGAATTATATCCTAAGAGGATTAACTGCAGACACGTGTTTAGTCTATCTTGATGATATTATCATCTACTCTACCTCATTGCAGGAACATATTACGAAACTAAGAAAAGTATTTGATCGTCTCAGACAATCAAATATGAAAATTACTCTTTGTAAATGTGAATTTCTTAAGAAGGAAGTAATTTATTTAGGACATGTTATTACCCCAGATGGTATTAAACCTAATCCACAGAAAATAGAGGCAATCACAAAATATCCATTACCAAAAACTCAAAGGGAAATTAAGGCATTTTTGGGATTACTTGGCTATTATAGAAGATTCATTAAAGACTTTGCTAAATTAACCAAACCTATGACCAAATGTTTAAAAAAGGGTAATAAAGTGGAACTAACTAACGAATATAAAAAGACATTTGAACTTTGTAAAAATGTTCTTTGCAATGAACCGATTTTACAATACCCAGACTTTACCAAACCCTTTAATGTGACAACAGATGCTAGTAATTTTGCAATCGGCGCCATCCTATCACAAGGACCCATAGGAAAAGACAAGCCAGTATCATATGCTTCACGGACATTAACAGATACTGAGCAGAGATACTCAACTATAGAAAAAGAACTTTTGGCAATAATTTGGGCATGTAGGCAATTTAGGCCGTACATCTATGGACAGAAGTTTACCATCATTACAGATCATAGACCCTTAATATGGTTGCATTCACTCAAAGAGCCGAATATGAAGCTACAACGCTGGAAAGTCAAACTGAGTGAGTACGACTTTGATATTATCTATAAAAAGGGCACAATAAACAAAAACGCCGATGCTCTTTCAAGAATTGAAATACAGCACCATGAAAATGACAAAAATCCAACTATGCCAACTATGACAGAAAAAGAATGGAATGACATCCTTTCCACCACACCACAAGTAACAGACGAAGAAATTGCAGAACTCTTACAATCTCTAGAAAATCCATCTAATGAAACGTTTATAGTACCGATAGCTAGTAAATCCCTCAAGATGAATGAACCACCGGAAAATATATAGCCATTTACTGATTCAGACGATTCTTTACATAGTAATGTCAACATAGAACCTAAAAGATCAATTCCCATAACCGATCTAGCTATTGATATTCAAAAAATACAATTCTTTATCGAATCGCATATCTATCCGACCACAGTGAATATTGACATTAATAACGGAAAAATTATCTATCACGTCAAATTAAACAAAAATAATTTATCAGAGGAAATTTTAAAAATTATTAAAGAATTAATGACTCAAGGAACATTTTACATCTATACCACAGATGAACTTTATCAAGAAATATGCAAAATTTATATTGAGCACTTCACTGATAATGGACCTAATATAATTAGATGTACTAGAAGAGCTAGAATATTAGAAACTAAGGAAGAAAAATTACAGGCAATAATTGAACACCATACAGATGAAACTAACCATCGCGGAATTAATGAAACCATGAACAAAATCAAAAAGTTCTTTTATTGGCCCCAAATTAAGACTGATATTACTAACTATATAAAAAATTGTACAGTATGTCAAAAGAACAAATACAATAGGCATCCACCAAAAATTCCTTTACAAGTAACGGAACAAATTGACAAACCCTTCGATAAAGTTCATATTGACACTATTTCGATCAATGCAAAAAATTTCCTGACCATGATAGATGTCTTTACCAAATATGCCCAAGCTTATCCAATACAAAGTAAAACTGCTATTGAAGTGGTAGATAAGCTTATTGAAAGCTTCAGCACGCACGGAATACCAAAACAAATTGTGATGGATAAAGGTCTTGAATTTAATAACGAAACCTTAAAAGAATTATTAAAATTATATAAAATAAATTTACACTATACAACTCCACAAAATCCAAACTCAAATGCACCAGTAGAACGACTCCATTCCACACTACTAGAACATATTAGATTATTAAAAAATCAAAAGATTCATGACGATCTTCAAATGTTGATGAAACTCGCAGTTTTGGCATATAATTCAACTAATCATTCAGCAACTGGAATTTCACCTTTCGAACTCTTATATGGACACACAAACACTCGCGAACCTTTAGACCTTTATTACGATAATATTTATTTCCAAGACTATATCCAGAAACATAAGGAACGAACAAAATATCTATATGAGACTATTGCGTCAAAACTACAACAGAACAAAGAAAAAGCAATCACTCGCGTCAATGAACAAAGAAAAGGAAGTCCAATAGAAATTGGTCAGCAAGTCTATGTCAAACCTTCCAAATACTACACCCAAAAAACCAAAGAACGATACTGGGGACCATATACAGTAATTCGAATTCATGAAAACGGAACCGTTGAAGTCAAAAACAAAAATAATAAGTTTCTGAAATATCACGTCAATTCATTAAAACTCGGACCCATTTCAGGACCCTCATTGGAGGAGGAGTCACCGAATTAATTCCTGTTCAAAATCAAGCTGGATTATTACCTATAAAAGTCAAGGCATATAAAACAGATACTAGATTTGTATTCATTTTATCTATTCCAATTATAAACACCGAACCCTTTCCATATTATCGCCTATATCCTTTACCCATTTTTCTTGGAAAAAAACACCTCTAAACAAATATTTTTATGTTACCACGAAATTGAAAACTACATATCTGAAACTTCGCCTTGCGCAATATCAAAATTTTACTTAGTCCGCAAGAGACTAAAATTATAAAAATTTGTAATCAAGAACGTGACCCACAAATTGTAAAAGGTACTTATTTGATCAAAAACATCCACAATTGTGTCTTTTCTGTAAATGATCATATAAGTCGAAACTTATAATCTCACATTTTTACTGAAATTAAATTTATTAACTATCTAGAGAAACACAATCAAATACATACCTTGAATATTACACAACCTACTGTATTTAATATCTCGCATGAATTAGCAAATAATCATGCTCTAATTGAACGTATCAGTCTTTTTACATTCCCAATTCAAAAATCACGGATATATACCATATCTTCTTATCATTATTATTGTAACTTTTGTACTGTATCGATTACTATGCTATCTACAATTAAGACGCTTACGAAAAGCTACATCAACCACACCGAGGGACCTACAGGACATTCCTTTACAAGACATTTCGGCGCATTTTTAATTCCCCGATGTCTTCATCTCACGGCGGAGGAGTTATGGATACGGCCCACGCCCTTTCCTTCAAACTGTAGATTCAGCAATTAAAGACTATATAAGCTCGATTCTTGTAAACAAGATAGAATTATCATACTTAGTATTAGTCAAACCATTGTAACAGTTACTTCATAATAAAGTGCCTATCTGTGTACTCAGTTTCTTCAATTCATCTCTCCACCTTTTTAAAAAATTGTTAAATCGCTCCCGCGACTTTAACTCACACACTCAGAGCGAACTGCTCCAAGCCGGTGCATTTTTCTGCACTGACTTGGTGCACTTCTTATCTACTTTTGTGTATAAAGTCGCTATTAATAGTGTTTTCGATTTACTGCACTCGGCTGCAGTTTGACAGAAACAGAGACGGCGTGACATCTGTCATCTCTTTTTAATGTCATTGGGGGGAAAACAAAGCAAAATCGCCATAAGAGATCATGTATTTCTGGCTTTCTAAATCAGCTTAAAATAAACCATTTCGTGCGAAAATGATTCAGCTTGAATTTTTTTCTGGGTGTGTGGACCTTATTGAATAAGTTTTGAAGCTGATTTTGGAATATTTCACAGTGAATATTATTCAAAACGATGTTTAAAAGTGACTTCGAAAATGAGGTTATGTTTCAAACGCTTGTTTTTGCTGTAGTGTTAGTTTTAAAAGGGGCAAAATTTGTAGCGTGGTTAACTGCAGGTCGAAAAGCCATCGAGATAAGGAAATTTCCTTTCATATTATTACCAAAAGTCCTCAAGCCAAATTATCCCTACAGTTTGTTGTCGCATTTTGGAAGGGAACGATAGCTATAGGTCATTAAGAGAGATCCAAACTTCTCTGAAGGCCAACTACAAAGTTGGAGGGTTTGCAGTATGCATTTTATTGCAGGTAAGAGTTATATGAAATATAGATGTGAAATATTTGTTGGGTGTCACATGTAACAATCAAAATCACCAGATTTTCATTACACAAAATTTAAAATTATAATTAATTAATAATTATGTTGCAAAATTGGTTGGTTAATAATCAATGAAGTTAAGTTCATTTGACATCAATCCGCCAATGGGCAATTGGGGTTCCAATAAATATACCCAATAACAAAATACAAAATAAAACAAACTAGTACATGCATGTGTTATATTGTGAATATTGTTATAGTATATTATTCTATGAGCAAGTAATGTAAGCAATCACTCACGAGAACGAAGTTTGCAGCACGAGCCGTAGGCGACTGCTGCAAAACGTTCGAGTTCGACTATACAATATTTTTTTTAAATTAATTTAGTCCGTATTGGGACGGCACGGCGGTGGCGCGGTGGTACGTATAGGTATTCTGATGTATGACTTGAGGTGTGTTTTATTGCCACCCGTGTGCAGTTCGTATCTATTCGAAATGATTCTCTTTTGAAGTGAATTGAACACGAGTAATAAAACGCATTTGAGTGTACCTATCGCGCGCGCGCAATCGCATTCGTGTTACGTGTAGTTAGGCCGACAGGTTATGTTTGTATCGGACATTTGGCATAAGACTTATGCAAGGAGTTAAGGGTCCGGTGAAACGATGCTTTAGAACGTACTCTAAATGGCGTTT
>OZ014516.1:3800701-3803171 GCA_963966075.1 Aphodius sticticus
AATAATAAATAAATAATAAATAAATAATAAATAAATAATAAATAAATAATAAATAAATAATAAATAAATAATAAATAAATAATAAATAAATAATAAATAAATAATAAATAAATAATAAATAAATAATAAATAAATAATAAATAAATAATAAATAAATAATAAATAAATAATAAATAAATAATAAATAAATAATAAATAAATAATAAATAAATAATAAATAAATAATAAATAAATAATAAATAAATAATAAATAAATAATAAATAAATAATAAATAAATAATAAATAAATAATAAATAAATAATAAATAAATAATAAATAAATAATAAATAAATAATAAATAAATAATAAATAAATAATAAATAAATAATAAATAAATAATAAATAAATAATAAATAAATAATAAATAAATAATAAATAAATAATAAATAAATAATAAATAAATAATAAATAAATAATAAATAAATAATAAATAAATAATAAATAAATAATAAATAAATAATAAATAAATAATAAATAAATAATAAATAAATAATAAATAAATAATAAATAAATAATAAATAAATAATAAATAAATAATAAATAAATAATAAATAAATAATAAATAAATAATAAATAAATAATAAATAAATAATAAATAAAAATAAATAAATAATAAATAAATAATAAATAAATAATAAATAAATAATAAATAAATAATAAATAAATAATAAATAAATAATAAATAAATAATAAATAAATAATAAATAAATAATAAATAAATAATAAATAAATAATAAATAAATAATAAATAAATAATAAATAAATAATAAATAAATAATAAATAAATAATAAATAAATAATAAATAAATAATAAATAAATAATAAATAAATAATAAATAAATAATAAATAAATAATAAATAATAAATAAATAATAAATAAATAATAAATAAATAATAAATAAATAATAAATAAATAATAAATAAATAATAAATAAATAATAAATAAATAATAAATAAATAATAAATAAATAATAAATAAATAATAAATAAATAATAAATAAATAATAAATAAATAATAAATAAATAATAAATAAATAATAAATAAATAATAAATAAATAATAAATAAATAATAAATAAATAATAAATAAATAATAAATAAATAATAAATAAATAATAAATAAATAATAAATAAATAATAAATAAATAATAAATAAATAATAAATAAATAATAAATAAATAATAAATAAATAATAAATAAATAATAAATAAATAATAAATAAATAATAAATAAATAATAAATAAATAATAAATAAATAATAAATAAAATAATAAATAAATAATAAATAAATAATAAATAAATAATAAATAAATAATAAATAAATAATAAATAAATAATAAATAAATAATAAATAAATAATAAATAAATAATAAATAAATAATAAATAAATAATAAATAAATAATAAATAAATAATAAATAAATAATAAATAAATAATAAATAAATAATAAATAAATAATAAATAAATAATAAATAAATAATAAATAAATAATAAATAAATAATAAATAAATAATAAATAAATAATAAATAAATAATAAAATAAATAATAAATAAATAATAAATAAATAATAAATAAATAATAAATAAATAATAAATAAATAATAAATAAATAATAAATAAATAATAAATAAATAATAAATAAATAATAAATAAATAATAAATAAATAATAAATAAATAATAAATAAATAATAAATAAATAATAAATAAATAAATAAATAAATAATAAATAAATAATAAATAATAAATAAATAATAAATAAATAATAAATAAATAATAAATAAATAATAAATAAATAATAAATAAATAATAAATAAATAATAAATAAAATAAATAAATAATAAATAAATAATAAATAAATAATAAATAAATAATAAATAAATAATAAATAAATAATAAATAAATAATAAATAAATAATAAATAAATAATAAATAAATAATAAATAAATAATAATAAATAATAAATAAATAATAAATAAATAATAAATAAATAATAAATAAATAATAAATAAATAATAAATAAATAATAAATAAATAATAAATAAATAATAAATAAATAATAAATAAATAATAAATAAATAATAAATAAATAATAAATAAATAATAAATAAATAATAAATAAATAATAAATAAATAATAAATAAATAATAAATAAATAATAAATAAATAATAAATAAATAATAAATAAATAATAAATAAATAATAAATAAATAATAAATAAATAATAAATAAATAATAAATAAGTAATAACTAAATAATAAATAAATAATAAATAAATAATAAATAAATAATAAATAAATAATAAATAAGTAATAACTAAATAATAAATAAATAATAAATAAATAATAAATAAATAATAAATAAATAATAACTAAATAATAAATAAATAATAAATAAATAATAAATAAATAATAAATAAATAATAAACAAATA
>CAWYPV010000002.1:0-94265 GCA_963966075.1 Aphodius sticticus
CTGATCTAGTTTAGTCGGTAGGATTTTTCAAAGTAGCAAAAGCCATGAAATTTGCTTGTTTTGATGTTTCGATTTTACGTTATGTGCCATTGCAGGCAAAGTTGGTGAGATAAAAATTATTACTAAACAGGTTTATCTTTCAGATGAATTGGGTAATTAATACTGAAAATTACAACGCTCCATCTGATCTAGTTTAGTCGGTAGGATTTTTCAAAGTAGCAAAAGCCATGAAATTTGCTTGTTTTGATGTTTCGATTTTACGTTATGTGCCATTGCAGGCAAAGTTGATGAGATAAAAATTATTACTAAACACGTTTATCTTGCAGATGAATTGGGTAATTAATACTGAAAATTACAACGCTCCATCTGATCTAGTTTAGCCGGTAGGATTTTTCAAAGTAGCAAAAGCCATGAAATTTGCTTGTTTTGATGTTTCGATTTTACGTTATGTGCCATTGCAGGCAAAGTTGATGAGATAAAAATTATTACTAAACACGTTTATCTTGCAGATGAATTGGGTAATTAATACTGAAAATTACAACGCTCCATCTGATCTAGTTTAGCCGGTAGGATTTTTCAAAGTAGCAAAAGCCATGAAATTTGCTTGTTTTGATGTTTCGATTTTACGTTATGTGCCATTGCAGGCAAAGTTGATGAGATAAAAATTATTACTAAACACGTTTATCTTGCAGATGAATTGGGTAATTAATACTGAAAATTACAACGCTCCATCTGATCTAGCTTAGCCGGTAGGATTTTTCAAAGTAGCAAAAGCCATGAAATTTGCTTGTTTTGATGTTTCGATTTTACGTTATGTGCCATTGCAGGCAAAGTTGATGAGATAAAAATTATTACTAAACACGTTTATCTTTCAGATGAATTGGGTAATTAATACTGAAAATTACAACGCTCCATCTGATCTAGTTTAGTCGGTAGGATTTTTCAAAGTAGCAAAAGCCATGAAATTTGCTTGTTTTGATGTTTCGATTTTACGTTATGTGCCATTGCAGGCAAAGTTGATGAGATAAAAATTATTACTAAACACGTTTATCTTGCAGATGAATTGGGTAATTAATACTGAAAATTACAACGCTCCATCTGATCTAGTTTAGCCGGTAGGATTTTTCAAAGTAGCAAAAGCCATGAAATTTGCTTGTTTTGATGTTTCGATTTTACGTTATGTGCCATTGCAGGCAAAGTTGATGAGATAAAAATTATTACTAAACACGTTTATCTTGCAGATGAATTGGGTAATTAATACTGAAAATTACAACGCTCCATCTGATCTAGTTTAGTCGGTAGGATTTTTCAAAGTAGCAAAAGCCATGAAATTTGCTTGTTTTGATGTTTCGATTTTACGTTATGTGCCATTGCAGGCAAAGTTGATGAGATAAAAATTATTACTAAACACGTTTATCTTTCAGATGAATTGGGTAATTAATACTGAAAATTACAACGCTCCATCTGATCTAGTTTAGTCGGTAGGATTTTTCAAAGTAGCAAAAGCCATGAAATTTGCTTGTTTTGATGTTTCGATTTTACGTTATGTGCCATTGCAGGCAAAGTTGATGAGATAAAAATTATTACTAAACACGTTTATCTTGCAGATGAATTGGGTAATTAATACTGAAAATTACAACGCTCCATCTGATCTAGTTTAGCCGGTAGGATTTTTCAAAGTAGCAAAAGCCATGAAATTTGCTTGTTTTGATGTTTCGATTTTACGTTATGTGCCATTGCAGGCAAAGTTGACGAGATAAAAATTATTACTAAACACGTTTATCTTGCAGATGAATTGGGTAATTAATACTGAAAATACAACGCTCCATCTGATCTAGCTTAGCCGGTAGGATTTTTCAAAGTAGCAAAAGCCATGAAATTTGCTTGTTTTGATGTTTCGATTTTACGTTATGTGCCATTGCAGGCAAAGTTGATGAGATAAAAATTATTACTAAACACGTTTATCTTGCAGATGAATTGGGTAATTAATACTGAAAATTACAACGCTCCATCTGATCTAGTTTAGCCGGTAGGATTTTTCAAAGTAGCAAAATCCATGATATTTGCTTGTTTTGATGTTTCGATTTTACGTTATGTGTCATTACAGGAAAAGTTGATGAGATAAAAATTATTACTAAACACGTTTATCTTGCAGATGAATTGGGTAATTAATACTGAAAATTACAACGCTCCATCTGATCTAGTTTAGTCGGTAGGATTTTTCAAAGTAGCAAAAGCCATGAAATTTGCTTGTTTTGATGTTTCGATTTTACGTTATGTGCCATTGCAGGCAAAGTTGATGAGATAAAAATTATTACTAAACACGTTTATCTTTCAGATGAATTGGGTAATTAATACTGAAAATTACAACGCTCCATCTGATCTAGTTTAGTCGGTAGGATTTTTCAAAGTAGCAAAAGCCATGAAATTTGCTTGTTTTGATGTTTCGATTTTACGTTATGTGCCATTGCAGGCAAAGTTGATGAGATAAAAATTATTACTAAACACGTTTATCTTGCAGATGAATTGGGTAATTAATACTGAAAATTACAACGCTCCATCTGATCTAGTTTAGCCGGTAGGATTTTTCAAAGTAGCAAAAGCCATGAAATTTGCTTGTTTTGATGTTTCGATTTTACGTTATGTGCCATTGCAGGCAAAGTTGATGAGATAAAAATTATTACTAAACACGTTTATCTTGCAGATGAATTGAGTAATTAATACTGAAAATTACAACGCCCAATCTGATCTAGTTTAGCCGGTAGGATTTTTCAAAGTAGCAAAAGCCATGAAAATTGCTTGTTTTGATGTTTCGATTTTACGTTATGTGCCATTGCAGGCAAAGTTGATGAGGTAAAAATTATTACTAAACACGTTTATCTTGCAGATGAATTTGGTAATTAATACTGAAAATTACAACGCTCCATCTGATCTAGTTTAGCCGGTAGGATTTTTCAAAGTAGCAAAAGCCATGAAATTTGCTTGTTTTGATGTTTCGATTTTACGTTATGTGCCATTGCAGGCAAAGTTGATGAGATAAAAATTATTACTAAACACGTTTATCTTGCAGATGAATTGGGTAATTAATACTGAAAATTACAACGCTCCATCTGATCTAGTTTAGTCGGTAGGATTTTTCAAAGTAGCAAAAGCCATGAAATTTGCTTGTTTTGATGTTTCGATTTTACGTTATGTGCCATTGCAGGCAAAGTTGATGAGATAAAAATTATTACTAAACACGGTTTATCTTGCAGATGAATTGGGTAATTAATACTGAAAATTACAACGCTCCATCTGATCTAGTTTAGTCGGTAGGATTTTTCAAAGTAGCAAAAGCCATGAAATTTGCTTGTTTTGATGTTTCGATTTTACGTTATGTGCCATTGCAGGCAAAGTTGATGAGATAAAAATTATTACTAAACACGTTTATCTTGCAGATGAATTGGGTAATTAATACTGAAAATTACAACGCTCCATCTGATCTAGTTTAGCCGGTAGGATTTTTCAAAGTAGCAAAAGCCATGAAATTTGCTTGTTTTGATGTTTCGATTTTACGTTATGTGCCATTGCAGGCAAAGTTGATGAGATAAAAATTATTACTAAACACGTTTATCTTGCAGATGAATTGGGTAATTAATACTGAAAATTACAACGCTCCATCTGATCTAGTTTAGCCGGTAGGATTTTTCAAAGTAGCAAAAGCCATGAAATTTGCTTGTTTTGATGTTTCGATTTTACGTTATGTGCCATTGCAGGCAAAGTTGATGAGATAAAAATTATTACTAAACACGTTTATCTTGCAGATGAATTGGGTAATTAATACTGAAAATTACAACGCTCCATCTGATCTAGCTTAGCCGGTAGGATTTTTCAAAGTAGCAAAAGCCATGAAATTTGCTTGTTTTGATGTTTCGATTTTACGTTATGTGCCATTGCAGGCAAAGTTGATGAGATAAAAATTATTACTAAACACGTTTATCTTTCAGATGAATTGGGTAATTAATACTGAAAATTACAACGCTCCATCTGATCTAGTTTAGTCGGTAGGATTTTTCAAAGTAGCAAAAGCCATGAAATTTGCTTGTTTTGATGTTTCGATTTTACGTTATGTGCCATTGCAGGCAAAGTTGATGAGATAAAAATTATTACTAAACACGTTTATCTTGCAGATGAATTGGGTAATTAATACTGAAAATTACAACGCTCCATCTGATCTAGTTTAGCCGGTAGGATTTTTCAAAGTAGCAAAAGCCATGAAATTTGCTTGCTTTGATGTTTCGATTTTACGTTATGTGCCATTGCAGGCAAAGTTGATGAGATAAAAATTATTACTAAACACGTTTATCTTGCAGATGAATTGAGTAATTAATACTGAAAATTACAACGCCCAATCTGATCTAGTTTAGCCGGTAGGATTTTTCAAAGTAGCAAAAGCCATGAAAATTGCTTGTTTTGATGTTTCGATTTTACGTTATGTGCCATTGCAGGCAAAGTTGATGAGATAAAAATTATTACTAAACACGTTTATCTTGCAGATGAATTTGGTAATTAATACTGAAAATTACAACGCTCCATCTGATCTAGTTTAGCCGGTAGGATTTTTCAAAGTAGCAAAAGCCATGAAATTTGCTTGTTTTGATGTTTCGATTTTACGTTATGTGCCATTGCAGGCAAAGTTGATGAGATAAAAATTATTACTAAACACGTTTATCTTGCAGATGAATTGGGTAATTAATACTGAAAATTACAACGCTCCATCTGATCTAGTTTAGCCGGTAGGATTTTTCAAAGTAGCAAAAGCCATGAAATTTGCTTGTTTTGATGTTTCGATTTTACGTTATGTGCCATTGCAGGCAAAGTTGATGAGATAAAAATTATTACTAAACACGTTTATCTTGCAGATGAATTGGGTAATTAATACTGAAAATTACAACGCTCCATCTGATCTAGTTTAGCCGGTAGGATTTTTCAAAGTAGCAAAAGCCATGAAATTTGCTTGTTTTGATGTTTCGATTTTACGTTATGTGCCATTGCAGGCAAAGTTGATGAGATAAAAATTATTACTAAACACGTTTATCTTGCAGATGAATTGGGTAATTAATACTGAAAATTACAACGCTCCATCTGATCTAGTTTAGCCGGTAGGATTTTTCAAAGTAGCAAAAGCCATGAAATTTGCTTGTTTTGATGTTTCGATTTTACGTTATGTGCCATTGCAGGCAAAGTTGATGAGATAAAAATTATTACTAAACACGTTTATCTTGCAGATGAATTGGGTAATTAATACTGAAAATTACAACGCTCCATCTGATCTAGTTTAGTCGGTAGGATTTTTCAAAGTAGCAAAAGCCATGAAATTTGCTTGTTTTGATGTTTCGATTTTACGTTATGTGCCATTGCAGGCAAAGTTGATGAGATAAAAATTATTACTAAACACGTTTATCTTTCAGATGAATTGGGTAATTAATACTGAAAATTACAACGCTCCATCTGATCTAGTTTAGTCGGTAGGATTTTTCAAAGTAGCAAAAGCCATGAAATTTGCTTGTTTTGATGTTTCGATTTTACGTTATGTGCCATTGCAGGCAAAGTTGATGAGATAAAAATTATTACTAAACACGTTTATCTTGCAGATGAATTGGGTAATTAATACTGAAAATTACAACGCTCCATCTGATCTAGTTTAGTCGGTAGGATTTTTCAAAGTAGCAAAAGCCATGAAATTTGCTTGTTTTGATGTTTCGATTTTACGTTATGTGCCATTGCAGGCAAAGTTGATGAGATAAAAATTATTACTAAACACGTTTATCTTGCAGATGAATTGGGTAATTAATACTGAAAATTACAACGCTCCATCTGATCTAGTTTAGCCGGTAGGATTTTTCAAAGTAGCAAAGCCATGAAATTTGCTTGTTTTGATGTTTCGATTTTACGTTATGTGCCATTGCAGGCAAAGTTGATGAGATAAAAATTATTACTAAACACGCTTATCTTGCAGATGAATTGGGTAATTAATACTGAAAATTACAACGCTCCATCTGATCTAGTTTAGCCGGTAGGATTTTTCAAAGTTGCAAAAGCCATGAAATTTGCTTGTTTTGATGTTTCGATTTTACGTTATGTGCCATTGCAGGCAAAGTTGATGAGATAAAAATTATTACTAAACACGTTTATCTTGCAGATGAATTGGGTAATTAATACTGAAAATTACAACGCTCCATCTGATCTAGTTTAGCCGGTAGGATTTTTCAAAGTAGCAAAAGCCATGAAATTTGCTTGTTTTGATGTTTCGATTTTACGTTATGTGCCATTGCAGGCAAAGTTGATGAGATAAAAATTATTACTAAACACGTTTATCTTTCAGATGAATTGGGTAATTAATACTGAAAATTACAACGCTCCATCTGATCTAGTTTAGTCGGTAGGATTTTTCAAAGTAGCAAAAGCCATGAAATTTGCTTGTTTTGATGTTTCGATTTTACGTTATGTGCCATTGCAGGCAAAGTTGATGAGATAAAAATTATTACTAAACACGTTTATCTTGCAGATGAATTGGGTAATTAATACTGAAAATTACAACGCTCCATCTGATCTAGTTTAGCCGGTAGGATTTTTCAAGTAGCAAAAGCCATGAAATTTGCTTGTTTTGATGTTTCGATTTTACGTTATGTGCCATTGCAGGCAAAGTTGATGAGATAAAAATTATTACTAAACACGCTTATCTTGCAGATGAATTGGGTAATTAATACTGAAAATTACAACGCTCCATCTGATCTAGTTTAGCCGGTAGGATTTTTCAAAGTAGCAAAAGCCATGAAATTTGCTTGTTTTGATGTTTCGATTTTACGTTATGTGCCATTGCAGGCAAAGTTGATGAGATAAAAATTATTACTAAACACGTTTATCTTGCAGATGAATTGGGTAATTAATACTGAAAATTACAACGCTCCATCTGATCTAGTTTAGCCGGTAGGATTTTTCAAAGTAGCAAAAGCCATGAAATTTGCTTGTTTTGATGTTTCGATTTTACGTTATGTGCCATTGCAGGCAAAGTTGATGAGATAAAAATTATTACTAAACACGTTTATCTTGCAGATGAATTGGGTAATTAATACTGAAAATTACAACGCTCCATCTGATCTAGTTTAGCCGGTAGGATTTTTCAAAGTAGCAAAAGCCATGAAATTTGCTTGTTTTGATGTTTCGATTTTACGTTATGTGCCATTGCAGGCAAAGTTGATGAGATAAAAATTATTACTAAACACGTTTATCTTGCAGATGAATTGGGTAATTAATACTGAAAATTACAACGCTCCATCTGATCTAGTTTAGCCGGTAGGATTTTTCAAAGTAGCAAAAGCCATGAAAATTGCTTGTTTTGATGTTTCGATTTTACGTTATGTGCCATTGCAGGCAAAGTTGATGAGATAAAAATTATTACTAAACACGTTTATCTTGCAGATGAATTTGGTAATTAATACTGAAAATTACAACGCTCCATCTGATCTAGTTTAGCCGGTAGGATTTTTCAAAGTAGCAAAAGCCATGAAATTTGCTTGTTTTGATGTTTCGATTTTACGTTATGTGCCATTGCAGGCAAAGTTGATGAGATAAAAATTATTACTAAACACGTTTATCTTGCAGATGAATTGGGTAATTAATACTGAAAATTACAACGCTCCATCTGATCTAGTTTAGTCGGTAGGATTTTTCAAAGTAGCAAAAGCCATGAAATTTGCTTGTTTTGATGTTTCGATTTTACGTTATGTGCCATTGCAGGCAAAGTTGATGAGATAAAAATTATTACTAAACACGTTTATCTTTCAGATGAATTGGGTAATTAATACTGAAAATTACAACGCTCCATCTGATCTAGTTTAGTCGGCAGGATTTTTCAAAGTAGCAAAAGCCATGAAATTTGCTTGTTTTGATGTTTCGATTTTACGTTATGTGCCATTGCAGGCAAAGTTGATGAGATAAAAATTATTACTAAACACGTTTATCTTGCAGATGAATTGGGTAATTAATACTGAAAATTACAACGCTCCATCTGATCTAGTTTAGCCGGTAGGATTTTTCAAAGTAGCAAAAGCCATGAAATTTGCTTGTTTTGATGTTTCGATTTTACGTTATGTGCCATTGCAGGCAAAGTTGATGAGATAAAAATTATTACTAAACACGTTTATCTTGCAGATGAATTGGGTAATTAATACTGAAAATTACAACGCTCCATCTGATCTAGCTTAGCCGGTAGGATTTTTCAAAGTAGCAAAAGCCATGAAATTTGCTTGTTTTGATGTTTCGATTTTACGTTATGTGCCATTGCAGGCAAAGTTGATGAGATAAAAATTATTACTAAACACGTTTATCTTGCAGATGAATTGGGTAATTAATACTGAAAATTACAACGCTCCATCTGATCTAGTTTAGCCGGTAGGATTTTTCAAAGTAGCAAAAGCCATGAAATTTGCTTGTTTTGATGTTTCGATTTTACGTTATGTGCCATTGCAGGCAAAGTTGATGAGATAAAAATTATTACTAAACACGTTTATCTTGCAGATGAATTGGGTAATTAATACTGAAAATTACAACGCTCCATCTGATCTAGTTTAGCCGGTAGGATTTTTCAAAGTAGCAAAATCCATGATATTTGCTTGTTTTGATGTTTCGATTTTACGTTATGTGTCATTACAGGAAAAGTTGATGAGATAAAAATTATTACTAAACACGTTTATCTTGCAGATGAATTGGGTAATTAATACTGAAAATTACAACGCTCCATCTGATCTAGTTTAGTCGGTAGGATTTTTCAAAGTAGCAAAAGCCATGAAATTTGCTTGTTTTGATGTTTCGATTTTACGTTATGTGCCATTGCAGGCAAAGTTGATGAGATAAAAATTATTACTAAACACGTTTATCTTTCAGATGAATTGGGTAATTAATACTGAAAATTACAACGCTCCATCTGATCTAGTTTAGTCGGTAGGATTTTTCAAAGTAGCAAAAGCCATGAAATTTGCTTGTTTTGATGTTTCGATTTTACGTTATGTGCCATTGCAGGCAAAGTTGATGAGATAAAAATTATTACTAAACACGTTTATCTTGCAGATGAATTGGGTAATTAATACTGAAAATTACAACGCTCCATCTGATCTAGTTTAGCCGGTAGGATTTTTCAAAGTAGCAAAAGCCATGAAATTTGCTTGTTTTGATGTTTCGATTTTACGTTATGTGCCATTGCAGGCAAAGTTGATGAGATAAAAATTATTACTAAACACGTTTATCTTGCAGATGAATTGAGTAATTAATACTGAAAATTACAACGCCCAATCTGATCTAGTTTAGCCGGTAGGATTTTTCAAAGTAGCAAAAGCCATGAAAATTGCTTGTTTTGATGTTTCGATTTTATGTTATGTGCCATTGCAGGCAAAGTTGATGAGATAAAAATTATTACTAAACACGTTTATCTTGCAGATGAATTTGGTAATTAATACTGAAAATTACAACGCTCCATCTGATCTAGTTTAGCCGGTAGGATTTTTCAAAGTAGCAAAAGCCATGAAATTTGCTTGTTTTGATGTTTCGATTTTACGTTATGTGCCATTGCAGGCAAAGTTGATGAGATAAAAATTATTACTAAACACGTTTATCTTGCAGATGAATTGGGTAATTAATACTGAAAATTACAACGCTCCATCTGATCTAGTTTAGTCGGTAGGATTTTTCAAAGTAGCAAAAGCCATGAAATTTGCTTGTTTTGATGTTTCGATTTTACGTTATGTGCCATTGCAGGCAAAGTTGATGAGATAAAAATTATTACTAAACAGGTTTATCTTTCAGATGAATTGGGTAATTAATACTGAAAATTACAACGCTCCATCTGATCTAGTTTAGTCGGTAGGATTTTTCAAAGTAGCAAAAGCCATGAAATTTGCTTGTTTTGATGTTTCGATTTTACGTTATGTGCCATTGCAGGCAAAGTTGATGAGATAAAAATTATTACTAAACACGTTTATCTTGCAGATGAATTGGGTAATTAATACTGAAAATTACAACGCTCCATCTGATCTAGTTTAGCCGGTAGGATTTTTCAAAGTAGCAAAAGCCATGAAATTTGCTTGTTTTGATGTTTCGATTTTACGTTATGTGCCATTGCAGGCAAAGTTGATGAGATAAAAATTATTACTAAACACGTTTATCTTGCAGATGAATTGGGTAATTAATACTGAAAATTACAACGCTCCATCTGATCTAGTTTAGCCGGTAGGATTTTTCAAAGTAGCAAAAGCCATGAAATTTGCTTGTTTTGATGTTTCGATTTTACGTTATGTGCCATTGCAGGCAAAGTTGATGAGATAAAAATTATTACTAAACACGTTTATCTTGCAGATGAATTGGGTAATTAATACTGAAAATTACAACGCTCCATCTGATCTAGCTTAGCCGGTAGGATTTTTCAAAGTAGCTAAAGCCATGAAATTTGCTTGCTTTGATGTTTCGATTTTACGTTATGTGCCATTGCAGGCAAAGTTGATGAGATAAAAATTATTACTAAACACGTTTATCTTTCAGATGAATTGGGTAATTAATACTGAAAATTACAACGCTCCATCTGATCTAGTTTAGTCGGTAGGATTTTTCAAAGTAGCAAAAGCCATGAAATTTGCTTGTTTTGATGTTTCGATTTTACGTTATGTGCCATTGCAGGCAAAGTTGATGAGATAAAAATTATTACTAAACACGTTTATCTTGCAGATGAATTGGGTAATTAATACTGAAAATTACAACGCTCCATCTGATCTAGTTTAGCCGGTAGGATTTTTCAAAGTAGCAAAAGCCATGAAATTTGCTTGTTTTGATGTTTCGATTTTACGTTATGTGCCATTGCAGGCAAAGTTGATGAGATAAAAATTATTACTAAACACGTTTATCTTGCAGATGAATTGAGTAATTAATACTGAAAATTACAACGCCCAATCTGATCTAGTTTAGCCGGTAGGATTTTTCAAAGTAGCAAAAGCCATGAAAATTGCTTGTTTTGATGTTTCGATTTTACGTTATGTGCCATTGCAGGCAAAGTTGATGAGATAAAAATTATTACTAAACACGTTTATCTTGCAGATGAATTTGGTAATTAATACTGAAAATTACAACGCTCCATCTGATCTAGTTTAGCCGGTAGGATTTTTCAAAGTAGCAAAAGCCATGAAATTTGCTTGTTTTGATGTTTCGATTTTACGTTATGTGCCATTGCAGGCAAAGTTGATGAGATAAAAATTATTACTAAACACGTTTATCTTGCAGATGAATTGGGTAATTAATACTGAAAATTACAACGCTCCATCTGATCTAGTTTAGCCGGTAGGATTTTTCAAAGTAGCAAAAGCCATGAAATTTGCTTGTTTTGATGTTTCGATTTTACGTTATGTGCCATTGCAGGCAAAGTTGATGAGATAAAAATTATTACTAAACACGTTTATCTTGCAGATGAATTGGGTAATTAATACTGAAAATTACAATGCTCCATCTGATCTAGTTTAGCCGGTAGGATTTTTCAAAGTAGCAAAAGCCATGAAATTTGCTTGTTTTGATGTTTCGATTTTACGTTATGTGCCATTGCAGGCAAAGTTGATGAGATAAAAATTATTACTAAACACGTTTATCTTGCAGATGAATTGGGTAATTAATACTGAAAATTACAACGCTCCATCTGATCTAGTTTAGCCGGTAGGATTTTTCAAAGTAGCAAAAGCCATGAAATTTGCTTGTTTTGATGTTTCGATTTTACGTTATGTGCCATTGCAGGCAAAGTTGATGAGATAAAAATTATTACTAAACACGTTTATCTTGCAGATGAATTGGGTAATTAATACTGAAAATTACAACGCTCCATCTGATCTAGTTTAGTCGGTAGGATTTTTCAAAGTAGCAAAAGCCATGAAATTTGCTTGTTTTGATGTTTCGATTTTACGTTATGTGCCATTGCAGGCAAAGTTGATGAGATAAAAATTATTACTAAACACGTTTATCTTTCAGATGAATTGGGTAATTAATACTGAAAATTACAACGCTCCATCTGATCTAGTTTAGTCGGTAGGATTTTTCAAAGTAGCAAAAGCCATGAAATTTGCTTGTTTTGATGTTTCGATTTTACGTTATGTGCCATTGCAGGCAAAGTTGATGAGATAAAAATTATTACTAAACACGTTTATCTTGCAGATGAATTGGGTAATTAATACTGAAAATTACAACGCTCCATCTGATCTAGTTTAGTCGGTAGGATTTTTCAAAGTAGCAAAAGCCATGAAATTTGCTTGTTTTGATGTTTCGATTTTACGTTATGTGCCATTGCAGGCAAAGTTGATGAGATAAAAATTATTACTAAACACGTTTATCTTGCAGATGAATTGGGTAATTAATACTGAAAATTACAACGCTCCATCTGATCTAGCTTAGCCGGTAGGATTTTTCAAAGTAGCAAAAGCCATGAAATTTGCTTGTTTTGATGTTTCGATTTTACGTTATGTGCCATTGCAGGCAAAGTTGATGAGATAAAAATTATTACTAAACACGTTTATCTTTCAGATGAATTGGGTAATTAATACTGAAAATTACAACGCTCCATCTGATCTAGTTTAGTCGGTAGGATTTTTCAAAGTAGCAAAAGCCATGAAATTTGCTTGTTTTGATGTTTCGATTTTACGTTATGTGCCATTGCAGGCAAAGTTGATGAGATAAAAATTATTACTAAACACGTTTATCTTGCAGATGAATTGGGTAATTAATACTGAAAATTACAACGCTCCATCTGATCTAGTTTAGCCGGTAGGATTTTTCAAAGTAGCAAAAGCCATGAAATTTGCTTGTTTTGATGTTTCGATTTTACGTTATGTGCCATTGCAGGCAAAGTTGATGAGATAAAAATTATTACTAAACACGTTTATCTTGCAGATGAATTGAGTAATTAATACTGAAAATTACAACGCCCAATCTGATCTAGTTTAGCCGGTAGGATTTTTCAAATTAGCAAAAGCCATGAAAATTGCTTGTTTTGATGTTTCGATTTTACGTTATGTGCCATTGCAGGCAAAGTTGATGAGATAAAAATTATTACTAAACACGTTTATCTTGCAGATGAATTTGGTAATTAATACTGAAAATTACAACGCTCCATCTGATCTAGTTTAGCCGGTAGGATTTTTCAAAGTAGCAAAAGCCATGAAATTTGCTTGTTTTGATGTTTCGATTTTACGTTATGTGCCATTGCAGGCAAAGTTGATGAGATAAAAATTATTACTAAACACGTTTATCTTGCAGATGAATTGGGTAATTAATACTGAAAATTACAACGCTCCATCTGATCTAGTTTAGCCGGTAGGATTTTTCAAAGTAGCAAAAGCCATGAAATTTGCTTGTTTTGATGTTTCGATTTTACGTTATGTGCCATTGCAGGCAAAGTTGATGAGATAAAAATTATTACTAAACACGTTTATCTTGCAGATGAATTGGGTAATTAATACTGAAAATTACAACGCTCCATCTGATCTAGTTTAGCCGGTAGGATTTTTCAAAGTAGCAAAAGCCATGAAATTTGCTTGTTTTGATGTTTCGATTTTACGTTATGTGCCATTGCAGGCAAAGTTGATGAGATAAAAATTATTACTAAACACGTTTATCTTGCAGATGAATTGGGTAATTAATACTGAAAATTACAACGCTCCATCTGATCTAGTTTAGTCGGTAGGATTTTTCAAAGTAGCAAAAGCCATGAAATTTGCTTGTTTTGATGTTTCGATTTTACGTTATGTGCCATTGCAGGCAAAGTTGATGAGATAAAAATTATTACTAAACACGTTTATCTTTCAGATGAATTGGGTAATTAATACTGAAAATTACAACGCTCCATCTGATCTAGTTTAGTCGGTAGGATTTTTCAAAGTAGCAAAAGCCATGAAATTTGCTTGTTTTGATGTTTCGATTTTACGTTATGTGCCATTGCAGGCAAAGTTGATGAGATAAAAATTATTACTAAACACGTTTATCTTGCAGATGAATTGGGTAATTAATACTGAAAATTACAACGCTCCATCTGATCTAGTTTAGCCGGTAGGATTTTTCAAAGTAGCAAAAGCCATGAAATTTGCTTGTTTTGATGTTTCGATTTTACGTTATGTGCCATTGCAGGCAAAGTTGATGAGATAAAAATTATTACTAAACACGTTTATCTTGCAGATGAATTGGGTAATTAATACTGAAAATTACAACGCTCCATCTGATCTAGCTTAGCCGGTAGGATTTTTCAAAGTAGCAAAAGCCATGAAATTTGCTTGTTTTGATGTTTCGATTTTACGTTATGTGCCATTGCAGGCAAAGTTGATGAGATAAAAATTATTACTAAACACGTTTATCTTTCAGATGAATTGGGTAATTAATACTGAAAATTACAACGCTCCATCTGATCTAGTTTAGTCGGTAGGATTTTTCAAAGTAGCAAAAGCCATGAAATTTGCTTGTTTTGATGTTTCGATTTTACGTTATGTGCCATTGCAGGCAAAGTTGATGAGATAAAAATTATTACTAAACACGTTTATCTTGCAGATGAATTGGGTAATTAATACTGAAAATTACAACGCCCCATCTGATCTAGTTTAGCCGGTAGGATTTTTCAAAGTAGCAAAAGCCATGAAATTTGCTTGTTTTGATGTTTCGATTTTACGTTATGTGCCATTGCAGGCAAAGTTGATGAGATAAAAATTATTACTAAACACGTTTATCTTGCAGATGAATTGAGTAATTAATACTGAAAATTACAACGCCCAATCTGATCTAGTTTAGCCGGTAGGATTTTTCAAAGTAGCAAAAGCCATGAAAATTGCTTGTTTTGATGTTTCGATTTTACGTTATGTGCCATTGCAGGCAAAGTTGATGAGATAAAAATTATTACTAAACACGTTTATCTTGCAGATGAATTTGGTAATTAATACTGAAAATTACAACGCTCCATCTGATCTAGTTTAGCCGGTAGGATTTTTCAAAGTAGCAAAAGCCATGAAATTTGCTTGTTTTGATGTTTCGATTTTACGTTATGTGCCATTGCAGGCAAAGTTGATGAGATAAAAATTATTACTAAACACGTTTATCTTGCAGATGAATTGGGTAATTAATACTGAAAATTACAACGCTCCATCTGATCTAGTTTAGCCGGTAGGATTTTTCAAAGTAGCAAAAGCCATGAAATTTGCTTGTTTTGATGTTTCGATTTTACGTTATGTGCCATTGCAGGCAAAGTTGATGAGATAAAAATTATTACTAAACACGTTTATCTTGCAGATGAATTGGGTAATTAATACTGAAAATTACAACGCTCCATCTGATCTAGTTTAGCCGGTAGGATTTTTCAAAGTAGCAAAAGCCATGAAATTTGCTTGTTTTGATGTTTCGATTTTACGTTATGTGCCATTGCAGGCAAAGTTGATGAGATAAAAATTATTACTAAACACGTTTATCTTGCAGATGAATTGGGTAATTAATACTGAAAATTACAACGCTCCATCTGATCTAGTTTAGCCGGTAGGATTTTTCAAAGTAGCAAAAGCCATGAAATTTGCTTGTTTTGATGTTTCGATTTTACGTTATGTGCCATTGCAGGCAAAGTTGATGAGATAAAAATTATTACTAAACACGCTTATCTTGCAGATGAATTGGGTAATTAATACTGAAAATTACAACGCTCCATCTGATCTAGTTTAGCCGGTAGGATTTTTCAAAGTAGCAAAAGCCATGAAATTTGCTTGTTTTGATGTTTCGATTTTACGTTATGTGCCATTGCAGGCAAAGTTGATGAGATAAAAATTATTACTAAACACGTTTATCTTGCAGATGAATTGGGTAATTAATACTGAAAATTACAACGCTCCATCTGATCTAGTTTAGCCGGTAGGATTTTTCAAAGTAGCAAAAGCCATGAAATTTGCTTGTTTTGATGTTTCGATTTTACGTTATGTGCCATTGCAGGCAAAGTTGATGAGATAAAAATTATTACTAAACACGTTTATCTTGCAGATGAATTGGGTAATTAATACTGAAAATTACAACGCTCCATCTGATCTAGTTTAGCCGGTAGGATTTTTCAAAGTAGCAAAAGCCATGAAATTTGCTTGTTTTGATGTTTCGATTTTACGTTATGTGCCATTGCAGGCAAAGTTGATGAGATAAAAATTATTACTAAACACGCTTATCTTGCAGATGAATTGGGTAATTAATACTGAAAATTACAACGCTCCATCTGATCTAGTTTAGCCGGTAGGATTTTTCAAAGTAGCAAAAGCCATGAAAATTGCTTGTTTTGATGTTTCGATTTTACGTTATGTGCCATTGCAGGCAAAGTTGATGAGATAAAAATTACTACTAAACACGTTTATCTTGCAGATGAATTTGGTAATTAATACTGAAAATTACAACGCTCCATCTGATCTAGTTTAGCCGGTAGGATTTTTCAAAGTAGCAAAAGCCATGAAATTTGCTTGTTTTGATGTTTCGATTTTACGTTATGTGCCATTGCAGGCAAAGTTGATGAGATAAAAATTATTACTAAACACGCTTATCTTGCAGATGAATTGGGTAATTAATACTGAAAATTACAACGCTCCATCTGATCTAGTTTAGTCGGTAGGATTTTTCAAAGTAGCAAAAGCCATGAAATTTGCTTGTTTTGATGTTTCGATTTTACGTTATGTGCCATTGCAGGCAAAGTTGATGAGATAAAAATTATTACTAAACACGTTTATCTTTCAGATGAATTGGGTAATTAATACTGAAAATTACAACGCTCCATCTGATCTAGTTTAGTCGGTAGGATTTTTCAAAGTAGCAAAAGCCATGAAATTTGCTTGTTTTGATGTTTCGATTTTACGTTATGTGCCATTGCAGGCAAAGTTGATGAGATAAAAATTATTACTAAACACGTTTATCTTGCAGATGAATTGGGTAATTAATACTGAAAATTACAACGCTCCATCTGATCTAGTTTAGCCGGTAGGATTTTTCAAAGTAGCAAAAGCCATGAAATTTGCTTGTTTTGATGTTTCGATTTTACGTTATGTGCCATTGCAGGCAAAGTTGATGAGATAAAAATTATTACTAAACACGTTTATCTTGCAGATGAATTGGGTAATTAATACTGAAAATTACAACGCTCCATCTGATCTAGCTTAGCCGGTAGGATTTTTCAAAGTAGCAAAAGCCATGAAATTTGCTTGTTTTGATGTTTCGATTTTACGTTATGTGCCATTGCAGGCAAAGTTGATGAGATAAAAATTATTACTAAACACGTTTATCTTGCAGATGAATTGGGTAATTAATACTGAAAATTACAACGCTCCATCTGATCTAGTTTAGCCGGTAGGATTTTTCAAAGTAGCAAAAGCCATGAAATTTGCTTGTTTTGATGTTTCGATTTTACGTTATGTGCCATTGCAGGCAAAGTTGATGAGATAAAAATTATTACTAAACACGTTTATCTTGCAGATGAATTGGGTAATTAATACTGAAAATTACAACGCTCCATCTGATCTAGTTTAGCCGGTAGGATTTTTCAAAGTAGCAAAATCCATGATATTTGCTTGTTTTGATGTTTCGATTTTACGTTATGTGTCATTACAGGAAAAGTTGATGAGATAAAAATTATTACTAAACACGTTTATCTTGCAGATGAATTGGGTAATTAATACTGAAAATTACAACGCTCCATCTGATCTAGTTTAGTCGGTAGGATTTTTCAAAGTAGCAAAAGCCATGAAATTTGCTTGTTTTGATGTTTCGATTTTACGTTATGTGCCATTGCAGGCAAAGTTGATGAGATAAAAATTATTACTAAACACGTTTATCTTTCAGATGAATTGGGTAATTAATACTGAAAATTACAACGCTCCATCTGATCTAGTTTAGTCGGTAGGATTTTTCAAAGTAGCAAAAGCCATGAAATTTGCTTGTTTTGATGTTTCGATTTTACGTTATGTGCCATTGCAGGCAAAGTTGATGAGATAAAAATTATTACTAAACACGTTTATCTTGCAGATGAATTGGGTAATTAATACTGAAAATTACAACGCTCCATCTGATCTAGTTTAGCCGGTAGGATTTTTCAAAGTAGCAAAAGCCATGAAATTTGCTTGTTTTGATGTTTCGATTTTACGTTATGTGCCATTGCAGGCAAAGTTGATGAGATAAAAATTATTACTAAACACGTTTATCTTGCAGATGAATTGAGTAATTAATACTGAAAATTACAACGCCCAATCTGATCTAGTTTAGCCGGTAGGATTTTTCAAAGTAGCAAAAGCCATGAAAATTGCTTGTTTTGATGTTTCGATTTTACGTTATGTGCCATTGCAGGCAAAGTTGATGAGATAAAAATTATTACTAAACACGTTTATCTTGCAGATGAATTTGGTAATTAATACTGAAAATTACAACGCTCCATCTGATCTAGTTTAGCCGGTAGGATTTTTCAAAGTAGCAAAAGCCATGAAATTTGCTTGTTTTGATGTTTCGATTTTACGTTATGTGCCATTGCAGGCAAAGTTGATGAGATAAAAATTATTACTAAACACGTTTATCTTGCAGATGAATTGGGTAATTAATACTGAAAATTACAACGCTCCATCTGATCTAGTTTAGTCGGTAGGATTTTTCAAAGTAGCAAAAGCCATGAAATTTGCTTGTTTTGATGTTTCGATTTTACGTTATGTGCCATTGCAGGCAAAGTTGATGAGATAAAAATTATTACTAAACAGGTTTATCTTTCAGATGAATTGGGTAATTAATACTGAAAATTACAACGCTCCATCTGATCTAGTTTAGTCGGTAGGATTTTTCAAAGTAGCAAAAGCCATGAAATTTGCTTGTTTTGATGTTTCGATTTTACGTTATGTGCCATTGCAGGCAAAGTTGATGAGATAAAAATTATTACTAAACACGTTTATCTTGCAGATGAATTGGGTAATTAATACTGAAAATTACAACGCTCCATCTGATCTAGTTTAGCCGGTAGGATTTTTCAAAGTAGCAAAAGCCATGAAATTTGCTTGTTTTGATGTTTCGATTTTACGTTATGTGCCATTGCAGGCAAAGTTGATGAGATAAAAATTATTACTAAACACGTTTATCTTGCAGATGAATTGGGTAATTAATACTGAAAATTACAACGCTCCATCTGATCTAGTTTAGCCGGTAGGATTTTTCAAAGTAGCAAAAGCCATGAAATTTGCTTGTTTTGATGTTTCGATTTTACGTTATGTGCCATTGCAGGCAAAGTTGATGAGATAAAAATTATTACTAAACACGTTTATCTTGCAGATGAATTGGGTAATTAATACTGAAAATTACAACGCTCCATCTGATCTAGCTTAGCCGGTAGGATTTTTCAAAGTAGCAAAAGCCATGAAATTTGCTTGTTTTGATGTTTCGATTTTACGTTATGTGCCATTGCAGGCAAAGTTGATGAGATAAAAATTATTACTAAACACGTTTATCTTTCAGATGAATTGGGTAATTAATACTGAAAATTACAACGCTCCATCTGATCTAGTTTAGTCGGTAGGATTTTTCAAAGTAGCAAAAGCCATGAAATTTGCTTGTTTTGATGTTTCGATTTTACGTTATGTGCCATTGCAGGCAAAGTTGATGAGATAAAAATTATTACTAAACACGTTTATCTTGCAGATGAATTGGGTAATTTATACTGAAAATTACAACGCTCCATCTGATCTAGTTTAGCCGGTAGGATTTTTCAAAGTAGCAAAAGCCATGAAATTTGCTTGTTTTGATGTTTCGATTTTACGTTATGTGCCATTGCAGGCAAAGTTGATGAGATAAAAATTATTACTAAACACGTTTATCTTGCAGATGAATTGAGTAATTAATACTGAAAATTACAACGCCCAATCTGATCTAGTTTAGCCGGTAGGATTTTTCAAAGTAGCAAAAGCCATGAAAATTGCTTGTTTTGATGTTTCGATTTTACGTTATGTGCCATTGCAGGCAAAGTTGATGAGATAAAAATTATTACTAAACACGTTTATCTTGCAGATGAATTTGGTAATTAATACTGAAAATTACAACGCTCCATCTGATCTAGTTTAGCCGGTAGGATTTTTCAAAGTAGCAAAAGCCATGAAATTTGCTTGTTTTGATGTTTCGATTTTACGTTATGTGCCATTGCAGGCAAAGTTGATGAGATAAAAATTATTACTAAACACGTTTATCTTGCAGATGAATTGGGTAATTAATACTGAAAATTACAACGCTCCATCTGATCTAGTTTAGCCGGTAGGATTTTTCAAAGTAGCAAAAGCCATGAAATTTGCTTGTTTTGATGTTTCGATTTTACGTTATGTGCCATTGCAGGCAAAGTTGATGAGATAAAAATTATTACTAAACACGTTTATCTTGCAGATGAATTGGGTAATTAATACTGAAAATTACAACGCTCCATCTGATCTAGTTTAGCCGGTAGGATTTTTCAAAGTAGCAAAAGCCATGAAATTTGCTTGTTTTGATGTTTCGATTTTACGTTATGTGCCATTGCAGGCAAAGTTGATGAGATAAAAATTATTACTAAACACGTTTATCTTGCAGATGAATTGGGTAATTAATACTGAAAATTACAACGCTCTATCTGATCTAGTTTAGCCGGTAGGATTTTTCAAAGTAGCAAAAGCCATGAAATTTGCTTGTTTTGATGTTTCGATTTTACGTTATGTGCCATTGCAGGCAAAGTTGATGAGATAAAAATTATTACTAAACACGTTTATCTTGCAGATGAATTGGGTAATTAATACTGAAAATTACAACGCTCCATCTGATCTAGTTTAGTCGGTAGGATTTTTCAAAGTAGCAAAAGCCATGAAATTTGCTTGTTTTGATGTTTCGATTTTACGTTATGTGCCATTGCAGGCAAAGTTGATGAGATAAAAATTATTACTAAACACGTTTATCTTTCAGATGAATTGGGTAATTAATACTGAAAATTACAACGCTCCATCTGATCTAGTTTAGTCGGTAGGATTTTTCAAAGTAGCAAAAGCCATGAAATTTGCTTGTTTTGATGTTTCGATTTTACGTTATGTGCCATTGCAGGCAAAGTTGATGAGATAAAAATTATTACTAAACACGTTTATCTTGCAGATGAATTGGGTAATTAATACTGAAAATTACAACGCTCCATCTGATCTAGTTTAGTCGGTAGGATTTTTCAAAGTAGCAAAAGCCATGAAATTTGCTTGTTTTGATGTTTCGATTTTACGTTATGTGCCATTGCAGGCAAAGTTGATGAGATAAAAATTATTACTAAACACGTTTATCTTGCAGATGAATTGGGTAATTAATACTGAAAATTACAACGCTCCATCTGATCTAGTTTAGCCGGTAGGATTTTTCAAAGTAGCAAAAGCCATGAAATTTGCTTGTTTTGATGTTTCGATTTTACGTTATGTGCCATTGCAGGCAAAGTTGATGAGATAAAAATTATTACTAAACACGCTTATCTTGCAGATGAATTGGGTAATTAATACTGAAAATTACAACGCTCCATCTGATCTAGTTTAGCCGGTAGGATTTTTCAAAGTAGCAAAAGCCATGAAATTTGCTTGTTTTGATGTTTCGATTTTACGTTATGTGCCATTGCAGGCAAAGTTGATGAGATAAAAATTATTAGTAAACACGTTTATCTTGCAGATGAATTGGGTAATTAATACTGAAAATTACAACGCTCCATCTGATCTAGTTTAGCCGGTAGGATTTTTCAAAGTAGCAAAAGCCATGAAATTTGCTTGTTTTGATGTTTCGATTTTACGTTATGTGCCATTGCAGGCAAAGTTGATGAGATAAAAATTATTACTAAACACGTTTATCTTTCAGATGAATTGGGTAATTAATACTGAAAATTACAACGCTCCATCTGATCTAGTTTAGTCGGTAGGATTTTTCAAAGTAGCAAAAGCCATGAAATTTGCTTGTTTTGATGTTTCGATTTTACGTTATGTGCCATTGCAGGCAAAGTTGATGAGATAAAAATTATTACTAAACACGTTTATCTTGCAGATGAATTGGGTAATTAATACTGAAAATTACAACGCTCCATCTGATCTAGTTTAGCCGGTAGGATTTTTCAAAGTAGCAAAAGCCATGAAATTTGCTTGTTTTGATGTTTCGATTTTACGTTAAGTGCCATTGCAGGCAAAGTTGATGAGATAAAAATTATTACTAAACACGCTTATCTTGCAGATGAATTGGGTAATTAATACTGAAAATTACAACGCTCCATCTGATCTAGTTTAGCCGGTAGGATTTTTCAAAGTAGCAAAAGCCATGAAATTTGCTTGTTTTGATGTTTCGATTTTACGTTATGTGCCATTGCAGGCAAAGTTGATGAGATAAAAATTATTACTAAACACGTTTATCTTGCAGATGAATTGGGTAATTAATACTGAAAATTACAACGCTCCATCTGATCTAGTTTAGCCGGTAGGATTTTTCAAAGTAGCAAAAGCCATGAAATTTGCTTGTTTTGATGTTTCGATTTTACGTTATGTGCCATTGCAGGCAAAGTTGATGAGATAAAAATTATTACTAAACACGTTTATCTTGCAGATGAATTGGGTAATTAATACTGAAAATTACAACGCTCCATCTGATCTAGTTTAGCCGGTAGGATTTTTCAAAGTAGCAAAAGCCATGAAATTTGCTTGTTTTGATGTTTCGATTTTACGTTATGTGCCATTGCAGGCAAAGTTGATGAAATAAAAATTATTACTAAACACGTTTATCTTGCAGATGAATTGGGTAATTAATACTGAAAATTACAACGCTCCATCTGATCTAGTTTAGCCGGTAGGATTTTTCAAATTAGCAAAAGCCATGAAAATTGCTTGTTTTGATGTTTCGATTTTACGTTATGTGCCATTGCAGGCAAAGTTGATGAGATAAAAATTATTACTAAACACGTTTATCTTGCAGATGAATTTGGTAATTAATACTGAAAATTACAACGCTCCATCTGATCTAGTTTAGCCGGTAGGATTTTTCAAAGTAGCAAAAGCCATGAAATTTGCTTGTTTTGATGTTTCGATTTTACGTTATGTGCCATTGCAGGCAAAGTTGATGAGATAAAAATTATTACTAAACACGTTTATCTTGCAGATGAATTGGGTAATTAATACTGAAAATTACAACGCTCCATCTGATCTAGTTTAGTCGGTAGGATTTTTCAAAGTAGCAAAAGCCATGAAATTTGCTTGTTTTGATGTTTCGATTTTACGTTATGTGCCATTGCAGGCAAAGTTGATGAGATAAAAATTATTACTAAACACGTTTATCTTTCAGATGAATTGGGTAATTAATACTGAAAATTACAACGCTCCATCTGATCTAGTTTAGTCGGTAGGATTTTTCAAAGTAGCAAAAGCCATGAAATTTGCTTGTTTTGATGTTTCGATTTTACGTTATGTGCCATTGCAGGCAAAGTTGATGAGATAAAAATTATTACTAAACACGTTTATCTTGCAGATGAATTGGGTAATTAATACTGAAAATTACAACGCTCCATCTGATCTAGTTTAGCCGGTAGGATTTTTCAAAGTAGCAAAAGCCATGAAATTTGCTTGTTTTGATGTTTCGATTTTACGTTATGTGCCATTGCAGGCAAAGTTGATGAGATAAAAATTATTACTAAACACGTTTATCTTGCAGATGAATTGGGTAATTAATACTGAAAATTACAACGCTCCATCTGATCTAGCTTAGCCGGTAGGATTTTTCAAAGTAGCAAAAGCCATGAAATTTGCTTGTTTTGATGTTTCGATTTTACGTTATGTGCCATTGCAGGCAAAGTTGATGAGATAAAAATTATTACTAAACACGTTTATCTTGCAGATGAATTGGGTAATTAATACTGAAAATTACAACGCTCCATCTGATCTAGTTTAGCCGGTAGGATTTTTCAAAGTAGCAAAAGCCATGAAATTTGCTTGTTTTGATGTTTCGATTTTACGTTATGTGCCATTGCAGGCAAAGTTGATGAGATAAAAATTATTACTAAACACGTTTATCTTGCAGATGAATTGGGTAATTAATACTGAAAATTACAACGCTCCATCTGATCTAGTTTAGCCGGTAGGATTTTTCAAAGTAGCAAAATCCATGATATTTGCTTGTTTTGATGTTTCGATTTTACGTTATGTGTCATTACAGGAAAAGTTGATGAGATAAAAATTATTACTAAACACGTTTATCTTGCAGATGAATTGGGTAATTAATACTGAAAATTACAACGCTCCATCTGATCTAGTTTAGTCGGTAGGATTTTTCAAAGTAGCAAAAGCCATGAAATTTGCTTGTTTTGATGTTTCGATTTTACGTTATGTGCCATTGCAGGTGTAATATTCTCGGGTAAATTTCTAATCGAAACACTTGATAGTAACTCAAACTTTATTCTTTAACAACAGACTAACAGCTTATTTGCGGGTCACAGAGGTAAGAGAGCGAGCTTCCCTGGTATCGCGAATATATACATTTTGGGAGCGCCCTCTACCCTAAAACTATATACAACAATTCTCCCTTCTTAATGCCAAAACAATTTATCCAACTATACATACAATTCATTTATAAACTTCAATTTATACAACACTAATCGTATACAATATACATACATACATCTTAAATCTAATGATTTGAAACTTCGTCAATCAAACGAGACGGCGGATTTAACTGACTTCTCCGTCGCAAAATCATTTGATCGTTATTCGAATGGTCATGTTGTTCACTTTCCTTGGTAGAAAGTCCATCCCCTATTTGCAGTGGCGGGAGTGCACGTCTAATTTGATTCGCATGACGCTTCCACACCATGCCCATAGATGGAATCTCCACCAAGTAAACACACCCTCCCAATCTTTGTTTAATTGTACCCTTCATCCACCTTACGATTTGCACATTACGATAATCCCTGACAAGTACGAAATCACCCACACGATACATAATGTTCTTCTTCCCCTTAAAATTTACAATTTGTTTTTCTTGGCACAACTTAACCCTATTCTGAACAATACAGTTTTTAACACTTTTATCAGGTAACATGAGATCAAATCTGGTACGTAAAGATCGACCGAACATTAATTTCGCTGGGCTTACTCCGGTAGTACAGTGTGCTGTGTTTCGATAATCGAATAAATATCTACATAATCCAATATCAAGATCAATTTGATTATTTAGGGCTTTTTTAAGGGCAATTTTTATGGTTCTCACAGAATTTTCGGCGGCGCCGTTTGATTGCGGATGGTAGGGTGGTGATGTAATATGCTCTATACCATTTTTCTGTAAGAACAACTGGAAATTTTGTGCTGTAAAGCATGTAGCATTATCTGAAACTAGGCAAGTAGGTAATCCAAACCGAGCACATACAGTTCTTAACGCAACAATTACAAAATCTGAACTGGTGGTTGAAGATTTGAATACTTCAACCCATTTCGTACAAGCATCCAAAATAATTAAATAATGTTTGCCCTTAATGGGACCTAAAAAATCTAAATGAAGTCTTCCCCATGGGGTTTTCGGCCATGGCCAAACATTTAAAGTTTTTTTCTGGGGTTGGCTAAACATACTACTACATGTGACACATTCTTTAGTTAAACTGTCAATATCCTCCCCCAATTTTGGCCACCAAAAATAGGACCGTGCCAAAGCTTTCATTTTTACAATACCCAAGTGGGTAGAGTGCAATTCCTTTAAAATACAAGGCCTCAAACAATTCGGTGGAATAATCCTATGATTCCAAAAAACAACATCATTATTTATAGTCAACTCACAGCGTTTAACAAAATATGGTTGAATGTCCCCGTCCTTGCAAAATTTTGGCCATCCATTGTTCACAAAATTTGTAATCTTAGTCATAAGTTCATCTTTCTTAGTTTCTCTCATAATGGTTTCAAATTTTATATCTAAATTGGGAATGCTATCAAAAAAATTGCAATAATTTAATTCAATGTCTTCCTTAGCATTTTTGGTTTTATCACATGGCATTCTCGATAAACAATCTGCTATATTCCTATTTGATGGTACATACGCGATATCATATTGGTAATTCGACAAAATTACCGCCCATCTACGTAAACGATTAGCTGTGAATTCGGGAATTCCTTTTTTCTCTCCAAAAATGGTTAGCAAAGGCCTGTGATCAGTAAAAAGCTTGAATCTACGTGCAAAAAGATACTGGTTAAACTTTAACACACCAAAGATAATTGCCAAGGCCTCTTTTTCAATTTGTGAGTAACGTTTTTCCCTATCTGTTAGAGTTCTTGATGCAAATGCAATCGGTTTTACCACTCCTGACTCAAATTCGTGATTCAATATTGCTCCAATTCCATAAGAAGAAGCGTCTACAGTTAACTGAACTGGTAAGTCCGGATTAAAATGAACCAGTATATCTGCGGATGCCAACAATTGTTTAATTTTACCAAAAGACTGTTTGCACTCAACTGACCAAACCCATTTCTCGTCTTTTTTTAATAACTTATACAAAGGATGAAGTACTGTTGAAATATTTCTAATAAATTTACTGTAATAATTGATCATACCTAAAAAAGATTTTAATTGAGTTACATTTTCTGGTTCAGGACACTTTTCAATAGCTTCTACTTTGGCATTACTGGGATGCAACCCCTCTCTATCAATGACATACCCCAAGTATTCAATTTTATCTTCAAAAAAACGACATTTTTCTCTTTTTAGCTTCAGGCCCATATTATCAAGTTTATCTAAAACCAATCTTAGATTTTTGGTATTGGATACTGGTCTACATCTATCACCGGATTTATGGTGATTCGGTAATCTCCGCACAGTCTCACTGCTCCATCCTTTTTTATCACTGGTACCACCGGCGTAGCCCATCGACTGTAGTCCACTGGCGTTAATATACCTGCAGAACAAAGTCTTTTAATTTCATGTTCAACCTGATTCCTAATTGCGTATGGTATGGGTCGAGCCTTAAAAAACTTTGGGGTTATGTTGCGATCGGTTAATTTTAAACTAGCCTTATCTCTACGAAAATAACCTAACTTATCATCAAAAACTCTCTTAAATTCGTATAAAACTTGACTTAACTTTGTCTCCACGTCCTTGCCAATATAACCCAACTGAAATTTAAACTGAAATCTATCCAAAAAATCCCTACCTATAAGTGGTGGACCTCCGTTTTTCATAACTTGAAAACTGATTAACGATACCTTATCTTTATACATAACCTTTAACTCACATATTCCCAACGACTGAACTTTTGATCCATCATAAAAATATAAAGACTGTGCAAAATTATCTACTAACGGTTTGTGACTAAATTCAGTATTATATAAATTCTCTGAAATTAATGAAACTGATGAACCCGTGTCTATTTGCAATTTAATCCTCTTTTCCTCTACTAACGCATTAATATAATATGATGATTGAGATTTAATTGAACGAACGTTGAACAGTTCTAATTCATCATCATCCTCACTTTTCTCTATAAAATGTGCATGCTTAAAATTAAAATTTTTCTGTGTACAAACTTTCGCCAAATGCCCTTTCCTACTACATTTATTACAAAAATAATCCCTGAAACGACACTTATCTTTTTGATGTCCGAAGTATCCGCACGCGGTGCATTGCTCTCCTCCCCTCTGGTGACGTAGCTGCGTACCCGGGCCATGAAAATGGGAAGTGGACTGGTTACTTCTATTTCCATTCTGCCATCCTGAGCCTGCGTGCTGCTTCCCTGTACGTCGAACTGCAACCTCGTTGTTGACCACGAGGACCTCATCTTTTTTTCTAGGAATGTCGAACGAATCTTGAGCTGCCATCTTGGTTTCCGCCAGGTTCACCGCTTTCTCGAAAGTTAATGATAGCTTCTCTTCCAGAAACCTATCCAGGATCGGGCCGCGGCCAAATCCGGCCACAAACCTGTCCCGCAAACACATTTCCAACGCTCCCCCAAACTCGCAGGACACCGCCAAGCTGCGGGTTCTGGCCGCCCATTCCTTGACTGACTCGTCGCTCTCCTTCCGCGCTTCATAGAATTTTATTCTTTCCGCGAAGACGGACTTTTGCGGCGCGAAATAACCATCAAATGAGGATAATAAATCACCGTACCTTTTCTCTTCTGGGGCCGTTGGTGTACAAAGATTAAAAACTAGCCGGTATGCATCCTCGTCTAGCATATTTAGTAGCACTGCTCTCTTCATATTTTCGTCCGTGACCTTGTTTGCATCAAAGTAATTGTGCAGGCGAGCCTTGTAAATCTTCCAGTCCGATACGTTGAGCTTAAATTCGCGTAATTGACCGAGCACGTGCATACCTTCACTGGGAAATGCTTCCTTTTCTTTAGACATCTTCGTCTCTTCAATCTGCCTTTTATCTCGTCGCCAATGTAATATTCTCGGGTAAATTTCTAATCGAAACACTTGATAGTAACTCAAACTTTATTCTTTAACAACAGACTAACAGCTTATTTGCGGGTCACAGAGGTAAGAGAGCGAGCTTCCCTGGTATCGCGAATATATACATTTTGGGAGCGCCCTCTACCCTAAAACTATATACAACAGCAGGCAAAGTTGATGAGATAAAAATTATTACTAAACACGTTTATCTTTCAGATGAATTGGGTAATTAATACTGAAGATTACAACGCTCCATCTGATCTAGTTTAGTCGGTAGGATTTTTCAAAGTAGCAAAAGCCATGAAATTTGCTTGTTTTGATGTTTCAATTTTACGTTATGTGCCATTGCAGGCAAAGTTGATGAGATAAAAATTATTACTAAACACGTTTATCTTGCAGATGAATTGGGTAATTAATACTGAAAATTACAACGCTCCATCTGATCTAGTTTAGCCGGTAGGATTTTTCAAAGTAGCAAAAGCCATGAAATTTGCTTGTTTTGATGTTTCGATTTTACGTTATGTGCCATTGCAGGCAAAGTTGATGAGATAAAAATTATTACTAAACACGTTTATCTTGCAGATGAATTGAGTAATTAATACTGAAAATTACAACGCCCAATCTGATCTAGTTTAGCCGGTAGGATTTTTCAAAGTAGCAAAAGCCATGAAAATTGCTTGTTTTGATGTTTCGATTTTACGTTATGTGCCATTGCAGGCAAAGTTGATGAGATAAAAATTATTACTAAACACGTTTATCTTGCAGATGAATTTGGTAATTAATACTGAAAATTACAACGCTCCATCTGATCTAGTTTAGCCGGTAGGATTTTTCAAAGTAGCAAAAGCCATGAAATTTGCTTGTTTTGATGTTTCGATTTTACGTTATGTGCCATTGCAGGCAAAGTTGATGAGATAAAAATTATTACTAAACACGTTTATCTTGCAGATGAATTGGGTAATTAATACTGAAAATTACAACGCTCCATCTGATCTAGTTTAGTCGGTAGGATTTTTCAAAGTAGCAAAAGCCATGAAATTTGCTTGTTTTGATGTTTCGATTTTACGTTATGTGCCATTGCAGGCAAAGTTGATGAGATAAAAATTATTACTAAACAGGTTTATCTTTCAGATGAATTGGGTAATTAATACTGAAAATTACAACGCTCCATCTGATCTAGTTTAGTCGGTAGGATTTTTCAAAGTAGCAAAAGCCATGAAATTTGCTTGTTTTGATGTTTCGATTTTACGTTATGTGCCATTGCAGGCAAAGTTGATGAGATAAAAATTATTACTAAACACGTTTATCTTGCAGATGAATTGGGTAATTAATACTGAAAATTACAACGCTCCATCTGATCTAGTTTAGCCGGTAGGATTTTTCAAAGTAGCAAAAGCCATGAAATTTGCTTGTTTTGATGTTTCGATTTTACGTTATGTGCCATTGCAGGCAAAGTTGATGAGATAAAAATTATTACTAAACACGTTTATCTTGCAGATGAATTGGGTAATTAATACTGAAAATTACAACGCTCCATCTGATCTAGTTTAGCCGGTAGGATTTTTCAAAGTAGCAAAAGCCATGAAATTTGCTTGTTTTGATGTTTCGATTTTACGTTATGTGCCATTGCAGGCAAAGTTGATGAGATAAAAATTATTACTAAACACGTTTATCTTGCAGATGAATTGGGTAATTAATACTGAAAATTACAACGCTCCATCTGATCTAGTTTAGCCGGTAGGATTTTTCAAAGTAGCAAAAGCCATGAAATTTGCTTGTTTTGATGTTTCGATTTTACGTTATGTGCCATTGCAGGCAAAGTTGATGAGATAAAAATTATTACTAAACACGTTTATCTTGCAGATGAATTGGGTAATTAATACTGAAAATTACAACGCTTCATCTGATCTAGTTTAGCCGGTAGGATTTTTCAAAGTAGCAAAATCCATGATATTTGCTTGTTTTGATGTTTCGATTTTACGTTATGTGTCATTACAGGCAAAGTTGATGAGATAAAAATTATTACTAGACACGTTTATCTTGCAGATGAATTGGGTAATTAATACTGAAAATTACAACGCTCCATCTGATCTAGTTTAGTCGGTAGGATTTTTCAAAGTAGCAAAAGCCATGAAATTTGCTTGTTTTGATGTTTCGATTTTACGTTATGTGCCATTGCAGGCAAAGTTGATGAGATAAAAATTATTACTAAACACGTTTATCTTTCAGATGAATTGGGTAATTAATACTGAAAATTACAACGCTCCATCTGATCTAGTTTAGTCGGTAAAATTATTACTAAACACGTTTATCTTGCAGATGAATTGGGTAATTAATACTGAAAATTACAACGCTCCATCTGATCTAGTTTAGCCGGTAGGATTTTTCAAAGTAGCAAAATCCATGATATTTGCTTGTTTTGATGTTTCGATTTTACGTTATGTGTCATTACAGGCAAAGTTGATGAGATAAAAATTATTACTAACACGTTAGATGAATTGGGTAATTAATACTGAAAATTACAACGCTCCATCTGATCTAGTTTAGCCGGTAGGATTTTTCAAAGTAGCAAAATCCATGATATTTGCTTGTTTTGATGTTTCGATTTTACGTTATGTGTCATTACAGGCAAAGTTGATGAGATAAAAATTATTACTAAACACGTATATCTTTCAGATCAATTGGGTAATTAATACTGAAAATTACAACGCTCCATCTGATCTACTTTAGCCGGTAAAATTTTTCAAAGTAGCAAAAGCTATGATATTTGCTTGTTTTGAGGTTTCGATTTTACGTTATGTGTCATTGCAGGCAAAGTTCACGAGATAAAAATTATTACTAAACACGTTTACCTTGCAGATGAATTGGGTAATTAATACTGAAAATTACAACGCTCCATCTGATCTAGTTTAGTCGGTAGGATTTTTCAAAGTAGCAAAAGCCATGAAATTTGCTTGTTTTGATGTTTCGATTTTACGTCATGTGCCATTGCAGGCAAAGTTGATGAGATAAAAATTATTACTAAACACGTTTATCTTGCAGATGAATTGGGTAATTAATACTGAAAATTACAACGCTCCATCTGATCTAGTTTAGCCGGTAGGATTTTTCAAAGTAGCAAAAGCCATGAAATTTGCTTGTTTTGATGTTTCGATTTTACGTTATGTGCCATTGCAGGCAAAGTTGATGAGATAAAAATTATTACTAAACACGTTTATCTTGCAGATGAATTGGGTAATTAATACTGAAAATTACAACGCTCCATCTGATCTAGTTTAGCCGGTAGGATTTTTCAAAGTAGCAAAAGCCATGAAAATTGCTTGTTTTGATGTTTCGATTTTACGTTATGTGCCATTGCAGGCAAAGTTGATGAGATAAAAATTATTACTAAACACGTTTATCTTGCAGATGAATTTGGTAATTAATACTGAAAATTACAACGCTCCATCTGATCTAGTTTAGCCGGTAGGATTTTTCAAAGTAGCAAAAGCCATGAAATTTGCTTGTTTTGATGTTTCGATTTTACGTTATGTGCCATTGCAGGCAAAGTTGATGAGATAAAAATTATTACTAAACACGTTTATCTTGCAGATGAATTGGGTAATTAATACTGAAAATTACAACGCTCCATCTGATCTAGTTTAGTCGGTAGGATTTTTCAAAGTAGCAAAAGCCATGAAATTTGCTTGTTTTGATGTTTCGATTTTACGTTATGTGCCATTGCAGGCAAAGTTGATGAGATAAAAATTATTACTAAACACGTTTATCTTTCAGATGAATTGGGTAATTAATACTGAAAATTACAACGCTCCATCTGATCTAGTTTAGTCGGTAGGATTTTTCAAAGTAGCAAAAGCCATGAAATTTGCTTGTTTTGATGTTTCGATTTTACGTTATGTGCCATTGCAGGCAAAGTTGATGAGATAAAAATTATTACTAAACACGTTTATCTTGCAGATGAATTGGGTAATTAATACTGAAAATTACAACGCTCCATCTGATCTAGTTTAGCCGGTAGGATTTTTCAAAGTAGCAAAAGCCATGAAATTTGCTTGTTTTGATGTTTCGATTTTACGTTATGTGCCATTGCAGGCAAAGTTGATGAGATAAAAATTATTACTAAACACGTTTATCTTTCAGATGAATTGGGTAATTAATACTGAAAATTACAACGCTCCATCTGATCTAGTTTAGTCGGTAGGATTTTTCAAAGTAGCAAAAGCCATGAAATTTGCTTGTTTTGATGTTTCGATTTTACGTTATGTGCCATTGCAGGCAAAGTTGATGAGATAAAAATTATTACTAAACACGTTTATCTTTCAGATGAATTGGGTAATTAATACTGAAAATTACAACGCTCCATCTGATCTAGTTTAGTCGGTAGGATTTTTCAAAGTAGCAAAAGCCATGAAATTTGCTTGTTTTGATGTTTCGATTTTACGTTATGTGCCATTGCAGGCAAAGTTGATGAGATAAAAATTATTACTAAACACGTTTATCTTGCAGATGAATTGGGTAATTAATGCTGAAAATTACAACGCTCCATCTGATCTAGTTTAGCCGGTAGGATTTTTCAAAGTAGCAAAAGCCATGAAATTTGCTTGTTTTGATGTTTCGATTTTACGTTATGTGCCATTGCAGGCAAAGTTGATGAGATAAAAATTATTACTAAACACGTTTATCTTGCAGATGAATTGGGTAATTAATACTGAAAATTACAACGCTCCATCTGATCTAGTTTAGCCGGTAGGATTTTTCAAAGTAGCAAAAGCCATGAAAATTGCTTGTTTTGATGTTTCGATTTTACGTTATGTGCCATTGCAGGCAAAGTTGATGAGATAAAAATTATTACTAAACACGTTTATCTTGCAGATGAATTTGGTAATTAATACTGAAAATTACAACGCTCCATCTGATCTAGTTTAGCCGGTAGGATTTTTCAAAGTAGCAAAAGCCATGAAATTTGCTTGTTTTGATGTTTCGATTTTACGTTATGTGCCATTGCAGGCAAAGTTGATGAGATAAAAATTATTACTAAACACGTTTATCTTGCAGATGAATTGGGTAATTAATACTGAAAATTACAACGCTCCATCTGATCTAGTTTAGTCGGTAGGATTTTTCAAAGTAGCAAAAGCCATGAAATTTGCTTGTTTTGATGTTTCGATTTTACGTTATGTGCCATTGCAGGCAAAGTTGATGAGATAAAAATTATTACTAAACACGTTTATCTTTCAGATGAATTGGGTAATTAATACTGAAAATTACAACGCTCCATCTGATCTAGTTTAGTCGGTAGGATTTTTCAAAGTAGCAAAAGCCATGAAATTTGCTTGTTTTGATGTTTCGATTTTACGTTATGTGCCATTGCAGGCAAAGTTGTTGAGATAAAAATTATTACTAAACACGTTTATCTTGCAGATGAATTGGGTAATTAATACTGAAAATTACAACGCTCCATCTGATCTAGTTTAGCCGGTAGGATTTTTCAAAGTAGCAAAAGCCATGAAATTTGCTTGTTTTGATGTTTCGATTTTACGTTATGTGCCATTGCAGGCAAAGTTGATGAGATAAAAATTATTACTAAACACATTTATCTTGCAGATGAATTGGGTAATTAATACTGAAAATTACAACGCTCCATCTGATCTAGTTTAGCCGGTAGGATTTTTCAAAGTAGCAAAATCCATGATATTTGCTTGTTTTGATGTTTCGATTTTACGTTATGTGTCATTACAGGAAAAGTTGATGAGATAAAAATTATTACTAAACACGTTTATCTTGCAGATGAATTGGGTAATTAATACTGAAAATTACAACGCTCCATCTGATCTAGTTTAGTCGGTAGGATTTTTCAAAGTAGCAAAAGCCATGAAATTTGCTTGTTTTGATGTTTCGATTTTACGTTATGTGCCATTGCAGGCAAAGTTGATGAGATAAAAATTATTACTAAACACGTTTATCTTTCAGATGAATTGGGTAATTAATACTGAAAATTACAACGCTCCATCTGATCTAGTTTAGTCGGTAGGATTTTTCAAAGTAGCAAAAGCCATGAAATTTGCTTGTTTTGATGTTTCGATTTTACGTTATGTGCCATTGCAGGCAAAGTTGATGAGATAAAAATTATTACTAAACACGTTTATCTTGCAGATGAATTGGGTAATTAATACTGAAAATTACAACGCTCCATCTGATCTAGTTTAGCCGGTAGGATTTTTCAAAGTAGCAAAAGCCATGAAATTTGCTTGTTTTGATGTTTCGATTTTACGTTATGTGCCATTGCAGGCAAAGTTGATGAGATAAAAATTATTACTAAACACGTTTATCTTGCAGATGAATTGGGTAATTAATACTGAAAATTACAACGCTCCATCTGATCTAATTTAGCCGGTAGGATTTTTCAAAGTAGCAAAATCCATGATATTTGCTTGTTTTGATGTTTCGATTTTACGTTATGTGTCATTACAGGCAAAGTTGATGAGATAAAAATTATTACTAAACACGTTTATCTTGCAGATGAATTGGGTAATTAATACTGAAAATTACAACGCTCCATCTGATCTAGTTTAGTCGGTAGGATTTTTCAAAGTAGCAAAAGCCATGAAATTTGCTTGTTTTGATGTTTCGATTTTACGTTATGTGCCATTGCAGGCAAAGTTGATGAGATAAAAATTATTACTAAACACGTTTATCTTTCAGATGAATTGGGTAATTAATACTGAAAATTACAACGCTCCATCTGATCTAGTTTAGCCGGTAGGATTTTTCAAAGTAGCAAAAGCCATGAAATTTGCTTGTTTTGATGTTTCGATTTTACGTTATGTGCCATTGCAGGCAAAGTTGATGAGATAAAAATTATTACTAAACAGGTTTATCTTTCAGATGAATTGGGTAATTAATACTGAAAATTACAACGCTCCATCTGATCTAGTTTAGCCGGTAGGATTTTTCAAAGTAGCAAAAGCCATGAAATTTGCTTGTTTTGATGTTTCGATTTTACGTTATGTGTCATTGCAGGCAAAGTTGATGAGATAAAAATTATTACTAAACACGTTTATCTTGCAGATGAATTGGGTAATTAATACTGAAAATTACAACGCTCCATCTGATCTAGTTTAGCCGGTAGGATTTTTCAAAGTAGCAAAAGCCATGAAATTTGCTTGTTTTGATGTTTCGATTTTACGTTATGTGCCATTGCAGGCAAAGTTGATGAGATAAAAATTATTACTAAACACGTTTATCTTGCAGATGAATTGGGTAATTAATACTGAAAATTACAACGCTCCATCTGATCTAGTTTAGCCGGTAGGATTTTTCAAAGTAGCAAAAGCCATGAAATTTGCTTGTTTTGATGTTTCGATTTTACGTTATGTGCCATTGCAGGCAAAGTTGATGAGATAAAAATTATTACTAAACACGTTTATCTTGCAGATGAATTGGGTAATTAATACTGAAAATTACAACGCTCCATCTGATCTAGTTTAGCCGGTAGGATTTTTCAAAGTAGCAAAAGCCATGAAATTTGCTTGTTTTGATGTTTCGATTTTACGTTATGTGCCATTGCAGGCAAAGTTGATGAGATAAAAATTATTACTAAACACGTTTATCTTGCAGATGAATTGGGTAATTAATACTGAAAATTACAACGCTCCATCTGATCTAGTTTAGCCGGTAGGATTTTTCAAAGTAGCAAAATCCATGATATTTGCTTGTTTTGATGTTTCGATTTTACGTCATGTGTCATTACAGGCAAAGTTGATGAGATAAAAATTATTACTAAACACGTTTATCTTGCAGATGAATTGGGTAATTAATACTGAAAATTACAACGCTCCATCTGATCTAGTTTAGTCGGTAGGATTTTTCAAAGTAGCAAAAGCCATGAAATTTGCTTGTTTTGATGTTTCGATTTTACGTTATGTGCCATTGCAGGCAAAGTTGATGAGATAAAAATTATTACTAAACACGTTTATCTTTCAGATGAATTGGGTAATTAATACTGAAAATTACAACGCTCCATCTGATCTAGTTTAGTCGGTAGGATTTTTCAAAGTAGCAAAAGCCATGAAATTTGCTTGTTTTGATGTTTCGATTTTACGTTATGTGCCATTGCAGGCAAAGTTGATGAGATAAAAATTATTACTAAACACGTTTATCTTGCAGATGAATTGGGTAATTAATACTGAAAATTACAACGCTCCATCTGATCTAGTTTAGCCGGTAGGATTTTTCAAAGTAGCAAAAGCCATGAAATTTGCTTGTTTTGATGTTTCGATTTTACGTTATGTGCCATTGCAGGCAAAGTTGATGAGATAAAAATTATTACTAAACACGTTTATCTTGCAGATGAATTGGGTAATTAATACTGAAAATTACAACGCTCCATCTGATCTAGTTTAGCCGGTAGGATTTTTCAAAGTAGCAAAAGCCATGAAATTTGCTTGTTTTGATGTTTCGATTTTACGTTATGTGCCATTGCAGGCAAAGTTGATGAGATAAAAATTATTACTAAACACGTTTATCTTGCATATGAATTGGGTAATTAATACTGAAAATTACAACGCTCCATCTGATCTAGTTTAGCCGGTAGGATTTTTCAAAGTAGCAAAAGCCATGAAATTTGCTTGTTTTGATGTTTCGATTTTACGTTATGTGCCATTGCAGGCAAAGTTGATGAGATAAAAATTATTACTAAACACGTTTATCTTGCAGATGAATTAGGTAATTAATACTGAAAATTACAACGCTCCATCTGATCTAGTTTAGTCGGTAGGATTTTTCAAAGTAGCAAAAGCCATGAAATTTGCTTGTTTTGATGTTTCGATTTTACGTTATGTGCCATTGCAGGCAAAGTTGATGAGATAAAAATTATTACTAAACACGTTTATCTTGCAGATGAACTGGGTAATTAATACTGAAAATTACAACGCTCCATCTGATCTAGTTTAGCCGGTAGGATTTTTCAAAGTAGCAAAAGCCATGAAATTTGCTTGTTTTGATGTTTCGATTTTACGTTATGTGCCATTGCAGGCAAAGTTGATGAGATAAAAATTATTACTAAACACGTTTATCTTGCAGATGAATTGGGTAATTAATACTGAAAATTACAACGCTCCATCTGATCTAGTTTAGCCGGTAGGATTTTTCAAAGTAGCAAAAGCCATGAAATTTGCTTGTTTTGATGTTTCGATTTTACGTTATGTGCCATTGCAGGCAAAGTTGATGAGATAAAAATTATTACTAAACACGTTTATCTTGCAGATGAATTGGGTAATTAATACTGAAAATTACAACGCTCCATCTGATCTAGTTTAGCCGGTAGGATTTTTCAAAGTAGCAAAAGCCATGAAATTTGCTTGTTTTGATGTTTCGATTTTACGTTATGTGCCATTGCAGGCAAAGTTGATGAGATAAAAATTATTACTAAACACGTTTATCTTGCAGATGAATTGGGTAATTAATACTGAAAATTACAACGCTCTATCTGATCTAGTTTAGCCGGTAGGATTTTTCAAAGTAGCAAAATCCATGATATTTGCTTGTTTTGATGTTTCGATTTTACGTTATGTGTCATTACAGGCAAAGTTGATGAGATAAAAATTATTACTAAACACGTTTATCTTGCAGATGAATTGGGTAATTAATACTGAAAATTACAACGCTCCATCTGATCTAGTTTAGCCGGTAGGATTTTTCAAAGTAGCAAAATCCATGATATTTGCTTGTTTTGATGTTTCGATTTTACGTTATGTGTCATTACAGGCAAAGTTGATGAGATAAAAATTATTACTAAACACGTATATCTTTCAGATCAATTGGGTAATTAATACTGAAAATTACAACGCTCCATCTGATCTACTTTAGCCGGTAAAATTTTTCAAAGTAGCAAAAGCTATGATATTTGCTTGTTTTGAGGTTTCGATTTTACGTTATGTGTCATTGCAGGCAAAGTTCACGAGATAAAAATTATTACTAAACACGTTTACCTTGCAGATGAATTGGGTAATTAATACTGAAAATTACAACGCTCCATCTGATCTAGTTTAGTCGGTAGGATTTTTCAAAGTAGCAAAATCCATGATATTTGCTTGTTTTCATGTTTCGATTTTACGTTATGTGTCATTACAGGCAAAGTTGATGAGATAAAAATTATTACTAAACACGTATATCTTTCAGATGAATTGGGTAATTAATACTGAAAATTACAACGCTCCATCTGATCTAGTTTAGTCGGTAGGATTTTTCAAAGTGCCATTGCAGGCAAAGTTGATGAGATAAAAATTATTACTAAACACGTTTATCTTGCAGATGAATTGGGTAATTAATACTGAAAATTACAACGCTCCATCTGATCTAGTTTAGTCGGTAGGATTTTTCAAAGTAGCAAAAGCCATGAAATTTGCTTGTTTTGATGTTTCGATTTTACGTTATGTGCCATTGCAGGCAAAGTTGATGAGATAAAAATTATTACTAAACACGTTTATCTTTCAGATGAATTGGGTAATTAATACTGAAAATTACAACGCTCCATCTGATCTAGTTTAGTCGGTAGGATTTTTCAAAGTAGCAAAAGCCATGAAATTTGCTTGTTTTGATGTTTCGATTTTACGTTATGTGCCATTGCAGGCAAAGTTGATGAGATAAAAATTATTACTAAACACGTTTATCTTGCAGATGAATTGGGTAATTAATACTGAAAATTACAACGCTCCATCTGATCTAGTTTAGCCGGTAGGATTTTTCAAAGTAGCAAAAGCCATGAAATTTGCTTGTTTTGATGTTTCGATTTTACGTTATGTGCCATTGCAGGCAAAGTTGATGAGATAAAAATTATTACTAAACACGTTTATCTTGCAGATGAATTGGGTAATTAATACTGAAAATTACAACGCTCCATCTGATCTAGTTTAGCCGGTAGGATTTTTCAAAGTAGCAAAAGCCATGAAATTTGCTTGTTTTGATGTTTCGATTTTACGTTATGTGCCATTGCAGGCAAAGTTGATGAGATAAAAATTATTACTAAACACGTTTATCTTGCAGATGAATTGGGTAATTAATACTGAAAATTACAACGCTCCATCTGATCTAGTTTAGCCGGTAGGATTTTTCAAAGTAGCAAAAGCCATGAAATTTGCTTGTTTTGATGTTTCGATTTTACGTTATGTGCCATTGCAGGCAAAGTTGATGAGATAAAAATTATTACTAAACACGTTTATCTTGCAGATGAATTGGGTAATTAATACTGAAAATTACAACGCTCCATCTGATCTAGTTTAGCCGGTAGGATTTTTCAAAGTAGCAAAATCCATGATATTTGCTTGTTTTGATGTTTCGATTTTACGTTATGTGTCATTACAGGAAAAGTTGATGAGATAAAAATTATTACTAAACACGTTTATCTTGCAGATGAATTGGGTAATTAATACTGAAAATTACAACGCTCCATCTGATCTAGTTTAGTCGGTAGGATTTTTCAAAGTAGCAAAAGCCATGAAATTTGCTTGTTTTGATGTTTCGATTTTACGTTATGTGCCATTGCAGGCAAAGTTGATGAGATAAAAATTATTACTAAACACGTTTATCTTTCAGATGAATTGGGTAATTAATACTGAAAATTACAACGCTCCATCTGATCTAGTTTAGTCGGTAGGATTTTTCATAGTAGCAAAAGCCATGAAATTTGCTTGTTTTGATGTTTCGATTTTACGTTATGTGCCATTGCAGGCAAAGTTGATGAGATAAAAATTATTACTAAACACGTTTATCTTGCAGATGAATTGGGTAATTAATACTGAAAATTACAACGCTCCATCTGATCTAGTTTAGCCGGTAGGATTTTTCAAAGTAGCAAAAGCCATGAAATTTGCTTGTTTTGATGTTTCGATTTTACGTTATGTGCCATTGCAGGCAAAGTTGATGAGATAAAAATTATTACTAAACACGTTTATCTTGCAGATGAATTGGGTAATTAATACTGAAAATTACAACGCTCCATCTGATCTAGTTTAGCCGGTAGGATTTTTCAAAGTAGCAAAAGCCATGAAAATTGCTTGTTTTGATGTTTCGATTTTACGTTATGTGCCATTGCAGGCAAAGTTGATGAGATAAAAATTATTACTAAACACGTTTATCTTGCAGATGAATTTGGTAATTAATACTGAAAATTACAACGCTCCATCTGATCTAGTTTAGCCGGTAGGATTTTTCAAAGTAGCAAAAGCCATGAAATTTGCTTGTTTTGATGTTTCGATTTTACGTTATGTGCCATTGCAGGCAAAGTTGATGAGATAAAAATTATTACTAAACACGTTTATCTTGCAGATGAATTGGGTAATTAATACTGAAAATTACAACGCTCCATCTGATCTAGTTTAGTCGGTAGGATTTTTCAAAGTAGCAAAAGCCATGAAATTTGCTTGTTTTGATGTTTCGATTTTACGTTATGTGCCATTGCAGGCAAAGTTGATGAGATAAAAATTATTACTAAACACGTTTATCTTTCAGATGAATTGGGTAATTAATACTGAAAATTACAATGCTCCATCTGATCTAGTTTAGTCGGTAGGATTTTTCAAAGTAGCAAAAGCCATGAAATTTGCTTGTTTTGATGTTTCGATTTTACGTTATGTGCCATTGCAGGCAAAGTTGATGAGATAAAAATTATTACTAAACACGTTTATCTTGCAGATGAATTGGGTAATTAATACTGAAAATTACAACGCTCCATCTGATCTAGTTTAGCCGGTAGGATTTTTCAAAGTAGCAAAAGCCATGAAATTTGCTTGTTTTGATGTTTCGATTTTACGTTATGTGCCATTGCAGGCAAAGTTGATGAGATAAAAATTATTACTAAACACGTTTATCTTGCAGATGAATTGGGTAATTAATACTGAAAATTACAACGCTCCATCTGATCTAGTTTAGCCGGTAGGATTTTTCAAAGTAGCAAAAGCCATGAAATTTGCTTGTTTTGATGTTTCGATTTTACGTTATGTGCCATTGCAGGCAAAGTTGATGAGATAAAAATTATTACTAAACACGTTTATCTTGCAGATGAATTGGGTAATTAATACTGAAAATTACAACGCTCCATCTGATCTAGTTTAGTCGGTAGGATTTTTCAAAGTAGCAAAAGCCATGAAATTTGCTTGTTTTGATGTTTCGATTTTACGTTATGTGCCATTGCAGGCAAAGTTGATGAGATAAAAATTATTACTAAACACGTTTATCTTGCAGATGAATTGGGTAATTAATACTGAAAATTACAACGCTCCATCTGATCTAGTTTAGCCGGTAGGATTTTTCAAAGTAGCAAAAGCCACGAAATTTGCTTGTTTTGATGTTTCGATTTTACGTTATGTGCCATTGCAGGCAAAGTTGATGAGATAAAAATTATTACTAAACACGTTTATCTTGCAGATGAATTGGGTAATTAATACTGAAAATTACAACGCTCCATCTGATCTAGTTTAGTCGGTAGGATTTTTCAAAGTAGCAAAAGCCATGAAATTTGCTTGTTTTGATGTTTCGATTTTACGTTATGTGCCATTGCAGGCAAAGTTGATGAGATAAAAATTATTACTAAACACGTTTATCTTTCAGATGAATTGGGTAATTAATACTGAAAATTACAACGCTCCATCTGATCTAGTTTAGTCGGTAGGATTTTTCAAAGTAGCAAAAGCCATGAAATTTGCTTGTTTTGATGTTTCGATTTTACGTTATGTGCCATTGCAGGCAAAGTTGATGAGATAAAAATTATTACTAAACACGTTTATCTTGCAGATGAATTGGGTAATTAATACTGAAAATTACAACGCTCCATCTGATCTAGTTTAGCCGGTAGGATTTTTCAAAGTAGCAAAAGCCATGAAATTTGCTTGTTTTGATGTTTCGATTTTACGTTATGTGCCATTGCAGGCAAAGTTGATGAGATAAAAATTATTACTAAACACGCTTATCTTGCAGATGAATTGGGTAATTAATACTGAAAATTACAACGCTCCATCTGATCTAGTTTAGCCGGTAGGATTTTTCAAAGTAGCAAAAGCCATGAAATTTGCTTGTTTTGATGTTTCGATTTTACGTTATGTGCCATTGCAGGCAAAGTTGATGAGATAAAAATTATTACTAAACACGTTTATCTTGCAGATGAATTGGGTAATTAATACTGAAAATTACAACGCTCCATCTGATCTAGTTTAGCCGGTAGGATTTTTCAAAGTAGCAAAAGCCATGAAATTTGCTTGTTTTGATGTTTAGATTTTACGTTATGTGCCATTGCAGGCAAAGTTGATGAGATAAAAATTATTACTAAACACGTTTATCTTGCAGATGAATTGGGTAATTAATACTGAAAATTACAACGCTCCATCTGATCTAGTTTAGCCGGTAGGATTTTTCAAAGTAGCAAAAGCCATGAAATTTGCTTGTTTTGATGTTTAGATTTTACGTTATGTGCCATTGCAGGCAAAGTTGATGAGATAAAAATTATTACTAAACACGTTTATCTTGCAGATGAATTTGGTAATTAATACTGAAAATTACAACGCTCCATCTGATCTAGTTTAGCCGGTAGGATTTTTCAAAGTAGCAAAAGCCATGAAATTTGCTTGTTTTGATGTTTCGATTTTACGTTATGTGCCATTGCAGGCAAAGTTGATGAGATAAAAATTATTACTAAACACGTTTATCTTGCAGATGAATTGGGTAATTAATACTGAAAATTACAACGCTCCATCTGATCTAGTTTAGTCGGTAGGATTTTTCAAAGTAGCAAAAGCCATGAAATTTGCTTGTTTTGATGTTTCGATTTTACGTTATGTGCCATTGCAGGCAAAGTTGATGAGATAAAAATTATTACTAAACACGTTTATCTTTCAGATGAATTGGGTAATTAATACTGAAAATTACAATGCTCCATCTGATCTAGTTTAGTCGGTAGGATTTTTCAAAGTAGCAAAAGCCATGAAATTTGCTTGTTTTGATGTTTCGATTTTACGTTATGTGCCATTGCAGGCAAAGTTGATGAGATAAAAATTATTACTAAACACGTTTATCTTGCAGATGAATTGGGTAATTAATACTGAAAATTACAACGCTCCATCTGATCTAGTTTAGCCGGTAGGATTTTTCAAAGTAGCAAAAGCCATGAAATTTGCTTGTTTTGATGTTTCGATTTTACGTTATGTGCCATTGCAGGCAAAGTTGATGAGATAAAAATTATTACTAAACACGTTTATCTTGCAGATGAATTGGGTAATTAATACTGAAAATTACAACGCTCCATCTGATCTAGTTTAGCCGGTAGGATTTTTCAAAGTAGCAAAAGCCATGAAATTTGCTTGTTTTGATGTTTCGATTTTACGTTATGTGCCATTGCAGGCAAAGTTGATGAGATAAAAATTATTACTAAACACGTTTATCTTGCAGATGAATTGGGTAATTAATACTGAAAATTACAACGCTCCATCTGATCTAGTTTAGTCGGTAGGATTTTTCAAAGTAGCAAAAGCCATGAAATTTGCTTGTTTTGATGTTTCGATTTTACGTTATGTGCCATTGCAGGCAAAGTTGATGAGATAAAAATTATTACTAAACACGTTTATCTTGCAGATGAATTGGGTAATTAATACTGAAAATTACAACGCTCCATCTGATCTAGTTTAGCCGGTAGGATTTTTCAAAGTAGCAAAAGCCACGAAATTTGCTTGTTTTGATGTTTCGATTTTACGTTATGTGCCATTGCAGGCAAAGTTGATGAGATAAAAATTATTACTAAACACGTTTATCTTGCAGATGAATTGGGTAATTAATACTGAAAATTACAACGCTCCATCTGATCTAGTTTAGTCGGTAGGATTTTTCAAAGTAGCAAAAGCCATGAAATTTGCTTGTTTTGATGTTTCGATTTTACGTTATGTGCCATTGCAGGCAAAGTTGATGAGATAAAAATTATTACTAAACACGTTTATCTTTCAGATGAATTGGGTAATTAATACTGAAAATTACAACGCTCCATCTGATCTAGTTTAGTCGGTAGGATTTTTCAAAGTAGCAAAAGCCATGAAATTTGCTTGTTTTGATGTTTCGATTTTACGTTATGTGCCATTGCAGGCAAAGTTGATGAGATAAAAATTATTACTAAACACGTTTATCTTGCAGATGAATTGGGTAATTAATACTGAAAATTACAACGCTCCATCTGATCTAGTTTAGCCGGTAGGATTTTTCAAAGTAGCAAAAGCCATGAAATTTGCTTGTTTTGATGTTTCGATTTTACGTTATGTGCCATTGCAGGCAAAGTTGATGAGATAAAAATTATTACTAAACACGCTTATCTTGCAGATGAATTGGGTAATTAATACTGAAAATTACAACGCTCCATCTGATCTAGTTTAGCCGGTAGGATTTTTCAAAGTAGCAAAAGCCATGAAATTTGCTTGTTTTGATGTTTCGATTTTACGTTATGTGCCATTGCAGGCAAAGTTGATGAGATAAAAATTATTACTAAACACGTTTATCTTGCAGATGAATTGGGTAATTAATACTGAAAATTACAACGCTCCATCTGATCTAGTTTAGCCGGTAGGATTTTTCAAAGTAGCAAAAGCCATGAAATTTGCTTGTTTTGATGTTTAGATTTTACGTTATGTGCCATTGCAGGCAAAGTTGATGAGATAAAAATTATTACTAAACACGTTTATCTTGCAGATGAATTGGGTAATTAATACTGAAAATTACAACGCTCCATCTGATCTAGTTTAGCCGGTAGGATTTTTCAAAGTAGCAAAAGCCATGAAAATTGCTTGTTTTGATGTTTCGATTTTACGTTATGTGCCATTGCAGGCAAAGTTGATGAGATAAAAATTATTACTAAACACGTTTATCTTGCAGATGAATTTGGTAATTAATACTGAAAATATACGAAACGAATATACTAAAACGAAGCGATAAAACTCCACTACCGATGTTTATGCTTACGTTTAGTAACGAGGAAGATATTAAGAAAATCTATAATATTAAATCCATCTTAGGAATGAAGGTAGAAATAGAGGCGGTAAGAACGCCTAAACAGGTACCGCAATGCAAAAGATGTCAAGCTTTTGGACACACCCACCGATTCTGCAACAAAGAACCCCGATGCGTTAAATGCGCGGGAAAACATTTTTCGACAGAATGCAAGAAACCAAAAGAGGTACCACCAAAATGCTGGAACTGTGGAGATGCTCACCCTGCAAACTACAGAGGCTGTATGGTGGCAAAAGAAATACAACGAATCAGAGACCAGAAAGGGCTACCCAACTTACCAACCCAACCAAAAGTGGGTCAACAACAGCGTGCAGGTAACATCCCAAAATCAAAACCAATTAAAAAAAACAAATACAAGCACAACATATGCTCAAGCGACAGATTCCTCAAAAAAGGACAAGCCATCAACTTCAGGTGACGCTACTATGCAGCTGCTACAAAAAATTCTAGAAAGGATGGACAAAATCGAAGAGAGATTATCTAAGCTAGAACAGTAAAAGACACACACATAAGATGACTAATGATTTACGAATCGCAACTTGGAATGCCAACGGTATACGAAACAGAAAATTGGAAATAGAAGTTTTTCTAAACACACATAAAATCGATATATGTCTTGTTTCAGAAACACACTCAACAAATCAGACATATCTAAAGCTGAAGGGATATCAGGTGTACGAAGTATGTCATCCGGATAACCAAGCTAGAGGAGGAAGTGCCGTAATAATAAAAAATAGCATAAATCACTATGAGGAGTGCCATCTCAAGAGCGCAGAAGTACAACTTACGGTCGTTGGTATAAAATCAACCAAACAGAATTTTACTGTAGGTGCGATATATTGCCCCCCAAGGTTTAATCTCAAGAAAACAGATTATAATAAATTCTTAGAACATCTCGGAGAAAGGTTTATACTGGGTGGTGATTATAACGCCAAACATACAGACTGGGGCTCCAGACTGATAACCACAAAAGGGAGAGAGCTGAGAAACGCAATCCAAGAAAGAGGATGTCGATTCCATTCCACAGGTAACCCAACCTATTGGCCTACTGACCAGGACAAAACCCCGGATCTTTTAGACTTCTTTATAACAAGAAAATTTTCGCCGAACTTCATTGATATTGAGGAGAACTTTGATCTGGACTCTGATCACTCTGCAATACTAATGACTCTAAGCGAAAGCATAATCAAAAAGGAATGTACCCCAACCTTGACCAATAAAACTACAGACTGGGTAAGCTTTAAAATAGAGCTTGAAAACACTATACAGCTAAATATCCAGCTTAAAACCAGAGATCAGCTCGACGTAGTTGATGAGATAAAAATTATTACTAAACACGTTTATCTTGCAGATGAATTGGGTAATTAATACTGAAAATTACAACGCTCCATCTGATCTAGTTTAGCCGGTAGGATTTTTCAAAGTAGCAAAATCCATGATATTTGCTTGTTTTGATGTTTCGATTTTACGTTATGTGTCATTACAGGCAAAGTTGATGAGATAAAAATTATTACTAAACACGTTTATCTTGCAGATGAATTGGGTAATTAATACTGAAAATTACAACGCTCCATCTGATCTAGTTTAGTCGGTAGGATTTTTCAAAGTAGCAAAAGCCATGAAATTTGCTTGTTTTGATGTTTCGATTTTACGTTATGTGCCATTGCAGGCAAAGTTGATGAGATAAAAATTATTACTAAACACGTTTATCTTTCAGATGAATTGGGTAATTAATACTGAAAATTACAACGCTCCATCTGATCTAGTTTAGTCGGTAGGATTTTTCAAAGTAGCAAAAGCCATGAAATTTGCTTGTTTTGATGTTTCGATTTTACGTCATGTGCCATTGCAGGCAAAGTTGATGAGATAAAAATTATTACTAAACACGTTTATCTTGCAGATGAATTGGGTAATTAATACTGAAAATTACAACGCTCCATCTGATCTAGTTTAGCCGGTAGGATTTTTCAAAGTAGCAAAAGCCATGAAATTTGCTTGTTTTGATGTTTCGATTTTACGTTATGTGCCATTGCAGGCAAAGTTGATGAGATAAAAATTATTACTAAACACGTTTATCTTGCAGATGAATTGGGTAATTAATACTGAAAATTACAACGCTCCATCTGATCTAGTTTAGCCGGTAGGATTTTTCAAAGTAGCAAAATCCATGATATTTGCTTGTTTTGATGTTTCGATTTTACGTTATGTGTCATTACAGGCAAAGTTGATGAGATAAAAATTATTACTAAACACGTTTATCTTGCAGATGAATTGGGTAATTAATACTGAAAATTACAACGCTCCATCTGATCTAGTTTAGTCGGTAGGATTTTTCAAAGTAGTAAAAGCCATGAAATTTGCTTGTTTTGATGTTTCGATTTTACGTTATGTGCCATTGCAGGCAAAGTTGATGAGATAAAAATTATTACTAAACACGTTTATCTTGCAGATGAATTGGGTAATTAATACTGAAAATTACAACGCTCCATCTGATCTAGTTTAGCCGGTAGGATTTTTCAAAGTAGCAAAATCCATGATATTTGCTTGTTTTGATGTTTCGATTTTGCGTTATGTGTCATTACAGGCAAAGTTGATGAGATAAAAATTATTACTAAACACGTTTATCTTGCAGATGAATTGGGTAATTAATACTGAAAATTACAACGCTCCATCTGATCTAGTTTAGCCGGTAGGATTTTTCAAAGTAGCAAAAGCCATGAAATTTGCTTGTTTTGATGTTTCGATTTTACGTTATGTGCCATTGCAGGCAAAGTTGATGAGATAAAAATTATTACTAAACACGTTTATCTTGCAGATGAATTGGGTAATTAATACTGAAAATTACAACGCTCCATCTGATCTAGTTTAGCCGGTAGGATTTTTCAAAGTAGCAAAATCCATGATATTTGCTTGTTTTGATGTTTCGATTTTACGTTATGTGTCATTACAGGAAAAGTTGATGAGATAAAAATTATTACTAAACACGTTTATCTTGCAGATGAATTGGGTAATTAATACTGAAAATTACAACGCTCCATCTGATCTAGTTTAGTCGGTAGGATTTTTCAAAGTAGCAAAAGCCATGAAATTTGCTTGTTTTGATGTTTCGATTTTACGTTATGTGCCATTGCAGGCAAAGTTGATGAGATAAAAATTATTACTAAACACGTTTATCTTTCAGATGAATTGGGTAATTAATACTGAAAATTACAACGCTCCATCTAATCTAGTTTAGTCGGTAGGATTTTTCAAAGTAGCAAAAGCCATGAAATTTGCTTGTTTTGATGTTTCGATTTTACGTTATGTGCCATTGCAGGCAAAGTTGATGAGATAAAAATTATTACTAAACACGTTTATCTTGCAGATGAATTGGGTAATTAATGCTGAAAATTACAACGCTCCATCTGATCTAGTTTAGCCGGTAGGATTTTTCAAAGTAGCAAAAGCCATGAAATTTGCTTGTTTTGATGTTTCGATTTTACGTTATGTGCCATTGCAGGCAAAGTTGATGAGATAAAAATTATTACTAAACACGTTTATCTTGCAGATGAATTGGGTAATTAATACTGAAAATTACAACGCTCCATCTGATCTAGTTTAGCCGGTAGGATTTTTCAAAGTAGCAAAAGCCATGAAAATTGCTTGTTTTGATGTTTCGATTTTACGTTATGTGCCATTGCAGGCAAAGTTGATGAGATAAAAATTATTACTAAACACGTTTATCTTGCAGATGAATTTGGTAATTAATACTGAAAATTACAACGCTCCATCTGATCTAGTTTAGCCGGTAGGATTTTTCAAAGTAGCAAAAGCCATGAAATTTGCTTGTTTTGATGTTTCGATTTTACGTTATGTGCCATTGCAGGCAAAGTTGATGAGATAAAAATTATTACTAAACACGTTTATCTTGCAGATGAATTGGGTAATTAATACTGAAAATTACAACGCTCCATCTGATCTAGTTTAGTCGGTAGGATTTTTCAAAGTAGCAAAAGCCATGAAATTTGCTTGTTTTGATGTTTCGATTTTACGTTATGTGCCATTGCAGGCAAAGTTGATGAGATAAAAATTATTACTAAACACGTTTATCTTTCAGATGAATTGGGTAATTAATACTGAAAATTACAACGCTCCATCTGATCTAGTTTAGTCGGTAGGATTTTTCAAAGTAGCAAAAGCCATGAAATTTGCTTGTTTTGATGTTTCGATTTTACGTTATGTGCCATTGCAGGCAAAGTTGATGAGATAAAAATTATTACTAAACACGTTTATCTTGCAGATGAATTGGGTAATTAATACTGAAAATTACAACGCTCCATCTGATCTAGTTTAGCCGGTAGGATTTTTCAAAGTAGCAAAAGCCATGAAATTTGCTTGTTTTGATGTTTCGATTTTACGTTATGTGCCATTGCAGGCAAAGTTGATGAGATAAAAATTATTACTAAACACGTTTATCTTGCAGATGAATTGGGTAATTAATACTGAAAATTACAACGCTCCATCTGATCTAGTTTAGCCGGTAGGATTTTTCAAAGTAGCAAAAGCCATGAAATTTGCTTGTTTTGATGTTTCGATTTTACGTTATGTGCCATTGCAGGCAAAGTTAATGAGATAAAAATTATTACTAAACACGCTTATCTTGCAGATGAATTGGGTAATTAATACTGAAAATTACAACGCTCCATCTGATCTAGTTTAGCCGGTAGGATTTTTCAAAGTAGCAAAAGCCATGAAATTTGCTTGTTTTGATGTTTCGATTTTACGTTATGTGCCATTGCAGGCAAAGTTGATGAGATAAAAATTATTACTAAACACGTTTATCTTGCAGATGAATTGGGTAATTAATACTGAAAATTACAACGCTCCATCTGATCTAGTTTAGCCGGTAGGATTTTTCAAAGTAGCAAAAGCCATGAAATTTGCTTGTTTTGATGTTTCGATTTTACGTTATGTGCCATTGCAGGCAAAGTTGATGAGATAAAAATTATTACTAAACACGTTTATCTTGCAGATGAATTGGGTAATTAATACTGAAAATTACAACGCTCCATCTGATCTAGTTTAGCCGGTAGGATTTTTCAAAGTAGCAAAAGCCATGAAATTTGCTTGTTTTGATGTTTCGATTTTACGTTATGTGCCATTGCAGGCAAAGTTGATGAGATAAAAATTATTACTAAACACGTTTATCTTGCAGATGAATTGGGTAATTAATACTGAAAATTACAACGCTCCATCTGATCTAGTTTAGCCGGTAGGATTTTTCAAAGTAGCAAAATCCATGATATTTGCTTGTTTTGATGTTTCGATTTTACGTTATGTGTCATTACAGGAAAAGTTGATGAGATAAAAATTATTACTAAACACGTTTATCTTGCAGATGAATTGGGTAATTAATACTGAAAATTACAACGCTCCATCTGATCTAGTTTAGTCGGTAGGATTTTTCAAACTAGCAAAAGCCATGAAATTTGCTTGTTTTGATGTTTCGATTTTACGTTATGTGCCATTGCAGGCAAAGTTGATGAGATAAAAATTATTACTAAACACTTTTATCTTTCAGATGAATTGGGTAATTAATACTGAAAATTACAACGCTCCATCTGATCTAGTTTAGTCGGTAGGATTTTTCAAAGTAGCAAAAGCCATGAAATTTGCTTGTTTTGATGTTTCGATTTTACGTTATGTGCCATTGCAGGCAAAGTTGATGAGATAAAAATTATTACTAAACACGTTTATCTTGCAGATGAATTGGGTAATTAATACTGAAAATTACAACGCTCCATCTGATCTAGTTTAGCCGGTAGGATTTTTCAAAGTAGCAAAAGCCATGAAATTTGCTTGTTTTGATGTTTCGATTTTACGTTATGTGCCATTGCAGGCAAAGTTGATGAGATAAAAATTATTACTAAACACGTTTATCTTGCAGATGAATTGAGTAATTAATACTGAAAATTACAACGCCCAATCTGATCTAGTTTAGCCGGTAGGATTTTTCAAAGTAGCAAAAGCCATGAAAATTGCTTGTTTTGATGTTTCGATTTTACGTTATGTGCCATTGCAGGCAAAATTGATGAGATAAAAATTATTACTAAACACGTTTATCTTGCAGATGAATTTGGTAATTAATACTGAAAATTACAACGCTCCATCTGATCTAGTTTAGCCGGTAGGATTTTTCAAAGTAGCAAAAGCCATGAAATTTGCTTGTTTTGATGTTTCGATTTTACGTTATGTGCCATTGCAGGCAAAGTTGATGAGATAAAAATTATTACTAAACACGTTTATCTTGCAGATGAATTGGGTAATTAATACTGAAAATTACAACGCTCCATTTTATCTAGTTTAGTCGGTAGGATTTTTCAAAGTAGCAAAATCCATGAAATTTGCTTGTTTTGATGTTTCGATTTTACGTTATGTGCCATTGCAGGCAAAGTTGATGAGATAAAAATTATTACTAAACAGGTTTATCTTTCAGATGAATTGGGTAATTAATACTGAAAATTACAACGCTCCATCTGATCTAGTTTAGTCGGTAGGATTTTTCAAAGTAGCAAAAGCCATGAAATTTGCTTGTTTTGATGTTTCGATTTTACGTTATGTGCCATTGCAGGCAAAGTTGATGAGATAAAAATTATTACTAAACACGTTTATCTTGCAGATGAATTGGGTAATTAATACTGAAAATTACAACGCTCCATCTGATCTAGTTTAGCCGGTAGGATTTTTCAAAGTTGCAAAAGCCATGAAATTTGCTTGTTTTGATGTTTCGATTTTACGTTATGTGCCATTGCAGGCAAAGTTGATGAGATAAAAATTATTACTAAACACGTTTATCTTGCAGATGAATTGGGTAATTAATACTGAAAATTACAACGCTCCATCTGATCTAGTTTAGCCGGTAGGATTTTTCAAAGTAGCAAAAGCCATGAAATTTGCTTGTTTTGATGTTTCGATTTTACGTTATGTGCCATTGCAGGCAAAGTTGATGAGATAAAAATTATTACTAAACACGTTTATCTTGCAGATGAATTGGGTAATTAATACTGAAAATTACAACGCTCCATCTGATCTAGTTTAGTCGGTAGGATTTTTCAAAGTAGCAAAAGCCATGAAATTTGCTTGTTTTGATGTTTCGATTTTACGTTATGTGCCATTGCAGGCAAAGTTGATGAGATAAAAATTATTACTAAACACGTTTATCTTTCAGATGAATTGGGTAATTAATACTGAAAATTACAACGCTCCATCTGATCTAGTTTAGTCGGTAGGATTTTTCAAAGTAGCAAAAGCCATGAAATTTGCTTGTTTTGATGTTTCGATTTTACGTTATGTGCCATTGCAGGCAAAGTTGATGAGATAAAAATTATTACTAAACACGTTTATCTTGCAGATGAATTGGGTAATTAATACTGAAAATTACAACGCTCCATCTGATCTAGTTTAGCCGGTAGGATTTTTCAAAGTAGCAAAAGCCATGAAATTTGCTTGTTTTGATGTTTCGATTTTACGTTATGTGCCATTGCAGGCAAAGTTGATGAGATAAAAATTATTACTAAACACGTTTATCTTGCAGATGAATTGGGTAATTAATACTGAAAATTACAACGCTCCATCTGATCTAGTTTAGCCGGTAGGATTTTTCAAAGTAGCAAAAGCCATGAAATTTGCTTGTTTTGATGTTTCGATTTTACGTTATGTGCCATTGCAGGCAAAGTTGATGAGATAAAAATTATTGCTAAACACGTTTATCTTGCAGATGAATTGGGTAATTAATACTGAAAATTACAACGCTCCATCTGATCTAGTTTAGCCGGTAGGATTTTTCAAAGTAGCAAAAGCCATGAAATTTGCTTGTTTTGATGTTTCGATTTTACGTTATGTGCCATTGCAGGCAAAGTTGATGAGATAAAAATTATTACTAAACACGTTTATCTTGCAGATGAATTGGGTAATTAATACTGAAAATTACAACGCTCCATCTGATCTAGTTTAGCCGGTAGGATTTTTCAAAGTAGCAAAATCCATGATATTTGCTTGTTTTGATGTTTCGATTTTACGTTATGTGTCATTACAGGCAAAGTTGATGAGATAAAAATTATTACTAAACACGTTTATCTTGCAGATGAATTGGGTAATTAATACTGAAAATTACAACGCTCCATCTGATCTAGTTTAGTCGGTAGGATTTTTCAAAGTAGCAAAAGCCATGAAATTTGCTTGTTTTGATGTTTCGATTTTACGTTATGTGTCATTACAGGCAAAGTTGATGAGATAAAAATTATTACTAAACACGTATATCTTTCAGATCAATTGGGTAATTAATACTGAAAATTACAACGCTCCATCTGATCTACTTTAGCCGGTAAAATTTTTCAAAGTAGCAAAAGCTATGATATTTGCTTGTTTTGAGGTTTCGATTTTACGTTATGTGTCATTGCAGGCAAAGTTCACGAGATAAAAATTATTACTAAACACGTTTACCTTGCAGATGAATTGGGTAATTAATACTGAAAATTACAACGCTCCATCTGATCTAGTTTAGTCGGTAGGATTTTTCAAAGTAGCAAAATCCATGATGTTTGCTTGTTTTCATGTTTCGATTTTACGTTATGTGTCATTACAGGCAAAGTTGATGAGATAAAAATTATTACTAAACACGTATATCTTTCAGATGAATTGGGTAATTAATACTGAAAATTACAACGCTCCATCTGATCTAGTTTAGTCGGTAGGATTTTTCAAAGTAGCAAAATCCATGATATTTGCTTGTTTTGATGTTTCGATTTTACGTTATGTGTCATTACAGGCAAAGTTGATGAGATAAAAATTATTACTAAACACGTTTATCTTGCAGATGAATTGGGTAATTAATACTGAAAATTACAACGCTCCATCTGATCTAGTTTAGCCGGTAGGATTTTTCAAAGTAGCAAAAGCCATGAAATTTGCTTGTTTTGATGTTTCGATTTTACGTTATGTGTCATTACAGGCAAAGTTGATGAGATAAAAATTATTACTAAACACGTATATCTTTCAGATGAATTGGGTAATTAATACTGAAAATTACAACGCTCCATCTGATCTAGTTTAGTCGGTAGGATTTTTCAAAGTAGCAAAATCCATGATATTTGCTTGTTTTGATGTTTCGATTTTACGTTATGTGTCATTACAGGCAAAGTTGCTGAGATAAAAATTATTACTAAACACGTTTATCTTGCAGATGAATTGGGTAATTAATACTGAAAATTACAACGCTCCATCTGATCTAGTTTAGTCGGTAGGATTTTTCAAAGTAGCAAAAGCCATGAAATTTGCTTGTTTTGATGTTTCGATTTTACGTTATGTGCCATTGCAGGCAAAGTTGATGAGATAAAAATTATTACTAAACACGTTTATCTTTCAGATGAATTGGGTAATTAATACTGAAAATTACAACGCTCCATCTGATCTAGTTTAGTCGGTAGGATTTTTCAAAGTAGCAAAAGCCATGAAATTTGCTTGTTTTGATGTTTCGATTTTACGTTATGTGCCATTGCAGGCAAAGTTGATGAGATAAAAATTATTACTAAACACGTTTATCTTGCAGATGAATTGGGTAATTAATACTGAAAATTACAACGCTCCATCTGATCTAGTTTAGCCGGTAGGATTTTTCAAAGTAGCAAAAGCCATGAAATTTGCTTGTTTTGATGTTTCGATTTTACGTTATGTGCCATTGCAGGCAAAGTTGATGAGATAAAAATTATTACTAAACACGTTTATCTTGCAGATGAATCTAGTTTAGTCGGTAGGATTTTTCAAAGTAGCAAAAGCCATGAAATTTGCTTGTTTTGATGTTTCGATTTTACGTTATGTGCCATTGCAGGCAAAGTTGATGAGATAAAAATTATTACTAAACACGTTTATCTTTCAGATGAATTGGGTAATTAATACTGAAAATTACAACGCTCCATCTGATCTAGTTTAGTCGGTAGGATTTTTCAAAGTAGCGAAAGCCATGAAATTTGCTTGTTTTGATGTTTCGATTTTACGTTATGTGCCATTGCAGGCAAAGTTGATGAGATAAAAATTATTACTAAACACGTTTATCTTGCAGATGAATTGGGTAATTAATACTGAAAATTACAACGCTCCATCTGATCTAGTTTAGCCGGTAGGATTTTTCAAAGTAGCAAAAGCCATGAAATTTGCTTGTTTTGATGTTTCGATTTTACGATATGTGCCATTGCAGGCAAAGTTGATGAGATAAAAATTATTACTAAACACGTTTATCTTGCAGATGAATTGGGTAATTAATACTGAAAATTACAACGCTCCATCTGATCTAGTTTAGCCGGTAGGATTTTTCAAAGTAGCAAAAGCCATGAAATTTGCTTGTTTTGATGTTTCGATTTTACGTTATGTGCCATTGCAGGCAAAGTTGATGAGATAAAAATTATTACTAAACACGTTTATCTTGCAGATGAATTGGGTAATTAATACTGAAAATTACAACGCTCCATCTGATCTAGTTTAGCCGGTAGGATTTTTCAAAGTAGCAAAAGCCATGAAATTTGCTTGTTTTGATGTTTCGATTTTACGTTATGTGCCATTGCAGGCAAAGTTGATGAGATAAAAATTATTACTAAACACGTTTATCTTGCAGATGAATTGGGTAATTAATACTGAAAATTACAACGCTCCATCTGATCTAGTTTAGCCGGTAGGATTTTTCAAAGTAGCAAAAGCCATGAAATTTGCTTGTTTTGATGTTTCGATTTTACGTTATGTGCCATTGCAGGCAAAGTTGATGAGATAAAAATTATTACTAAACACGTTTATCTTGCAGATGAATTGGGTAATTAATGCTGAAAATTACAACGCTCCATCTGATCTAGTTTAGCCGGTAGGATTTTTCAAAGTAGCAAAATCCATGATATTTGCTTGTTTTGATGTTTCGATTTTACGTTATGTGTCATTACAGGCAAAGTTGATGAGATAAAAATTATTACTAAACACGTTTATCTTGCAGATGAATTGGGTAATTAATACTGAAAATTACAACGCTCCATCTGATCTAGTTTAGCCGGTAGGATTTTTCAAAGTAGCAAAATCCATGATATTTGCTTGTTTTGATGTTTCGATTTTACGTTATGTGTCATTACAGGCAAAGTTGATGAGATAAAAATTATTACTAAACACGTATATCTTTCAGATCAATTGGGTAATTAATACTGAAAATTACAACGCTCCATCTGATCTACTTTAGCCGGTAAAATTTTTCAAAGTAGCAAAAGCTATGATATTTGCTTGTTTTGAGGTTTCGATTTTACGTTATGTGTCATTGCAGGCAAAGTTCACGAGATAAAAATTATTACTAAACACGTTTACCTTGCAGATGAATTGGGTAATTAATACTGAAAATTACAACGCTCCATCTGATCTAGTTTAGTCGGTAGGATTTTTCAAAGTAGCAAAATCCATGATATTTGCTTGTTTTCATGTTTCGATTTTACGTTATGTGTCATTACAGGCAAAGTTGATGAGATAAAAATTATTACTAAACACGTATATCTTTCAGATGAATTGGGTAATTAATACTGAAAATTACAACGCTCCATCTGATCTAGTTTAGTCGGTAGGATTTTTCAAAGTAGCAAAATCCATGATATTTGCTTGTTTTGATGTTTCGATTTTACGTTATGTGTCATTACAGGCAAAGTTGATGAGATAAAAATTATTACTAAACACGTTTATCTTGCAGATGAATTGGGTAATTAATACTGAAAATTACAACGCTCCATCTGATCTAGTTTAGCCGGTAGGATTTTTCAAAGTAGCAAAAGCCATGAAATTTGCTTGTTTTGATGTTTCGATTTTACGTTATGTGTCATTACAGGCAAAGTTGATGAGATAAAAATTATTACTAAACACGTATATCTTTCAGATGAATTGGGTAATTAATACTGAAAATTACAACGCTCCATCTGATCTAGTTTAGTCGGTAGGATTTTTCAAAGTAGCAAAATCCATGATATTTGCTTGTTTTGATGTTTCGATTTTACGTTGTGTCATTACAGGCAAAGTTGCTGAGATAAAAATTATTACTAAACACGTTTATCTTGCAGATGAATTGGGTAATTAATACTGAAAATTACAACGCTCCATCTGATCTAGTTTAGTCGGTAGGATTTTTCAAAGTAGCAAAAGCCATGAAATTTGCTTGTTTTGATGTTTCGATTTTACGTTATGTGCCATTGCAGGCAAAGTTGATGAGATAAAAATTATTACTAAACACGTTTATCTTTCAGATGAATTGGGTAATTAATACTGAAAATTACAACGCTCCATCTGATCTAGTTTAGTCGGTAGGATTTTTCAAAGTAGCAAAAGCCATGAAATTTGCTTGTTTTGATGTTTCGATTTTACGTTATGTGCCATTGCAGGCAAAGTTGATGAGATAAAAATTATTACTAAACACGTTTATCTTGCAGATGAATTGGGTAATTAATACTGAAAATTACAACGCTCCATCTGATCTAGTTTAGCCGGTAGGATTTTTCAAAGTAGCAAAAGCCATGAAATTTGCTTGTTTTGATGTTTCGATTTTACGTTATGTGCCATTGCAGGCAAAGTTGATGAGATAAAAATTATTACTAAACACGTTTATCTTGCAGATGAATTGGGTAATTAATACTGAAAATTACAACGCTCCATCTGATCTAGTTTAGCCGGTAGGATTTTTCAAAGTAGCAAAAGCCATGAAATTTGCTTGTTTTGATGTTTCGATTTTACGTTATGTGCCATTGCAGGCAAAGTTGATGAGATAAAAATTATTACTAAACACGTTTATCTTTCAGATGAATTGGGTAATTAATACTGAAAATTACAACGCTCCATCTGATCTAGTTTAGTCGGTAGGATTTTTCAAAGTAGCAAAAGCCATGAAATTTGCTTGTTTTGATGTTTCGATTTTACGTTATGTGCCATTGCAGGCAAAGTTGATGAGATAAAAATTATTACTAAACACGTTTATCTTGCAGATGAATTGGGTAATTAATACTGAAAATTACAACGCTCCATCTGATCTAGTTTAGCCGGTAGGATTTTTCAAAGTAGCAAAAGCCATGAAATTTGCTTGTTTTGATGTTTCGATTTTACGTTATGTGCCATTGCAGGCAAAGTTGATGAGATAAAAATTATTACTAAACACGTTTATCTTGCAGATGAATTGGGTAATTAATACTGAAAATTACAACGCTCCATCTGATCTAGTTTAGCCGGTAGGATTTTTCAAAGTAGCAAAAGCCATGAAATTTGCTTGTTTTGATGTTTCGATTTTACGTTATGTGCCATTGCAGGCAAAGTTGATGAGATAAAAATTATTACTAAACACGTTTATCTTGCAGATGAATTGGGTAATTAATACTGAAAATTACAACGCTCCATCTGATCTAGTTTAGCCGGTAGGATTTTTCAAAGTAGCAAAAGCCATGAAATTTGCTTGTTTTGATGTTTCGATTTTACGTTATGTGCCATTGCAGGCAAAGTTGATGAGATAAAAATTATTACTAAACACGTTTATCTTGCAGATGAATTGGGTAATTAATACTGAAAATTACAACGCTCCATCTGATCTAGTTTAGCCGGTAGGATTTTTCAAAGTAGCAAAATCCATGATATTTGCTTGTTTTGATGTTTCGATTTTACGTTATGTGTCATTACAGGCAAAGTTGATGAGATAAAAATTATTACTAAACACGTTTATCTTGCAGATGAATTGGGTAATTAATACTGAAAATTACAACGCTCCATCTGATCTAGTTTAGTCGGTAGGATTTTTCAAAGTAGCAAAAGCCATGAAATTTGCTTGTTTTGATGTTTCGATTTTACGTTATGTGTCATTACAGGCAAAGTTGATGAGATAAAAATTATTACTAAACACGTTTATCTTGCAGATGAATTGGGTAATTAATACTGAAAATTACAACGCTCCATCTGATCTAGTTTAGTCGGTAGGATTTTTCAAAGTAGCAAAAGCCATGAAATTTGCTTGTTTTGATGCTTCGATTTTACGTTATGTGCCATTGCAGGCAAAGTTGATGAGATAAAAATTATTACTAAACACGTTTATCTTTCAGATGAATTGGGTAATTAATACTGAAAATTACAACGCTCCATCTGATCTAGTTTAGTCGGTAGGATTTTTCAAAGTAGCAAAAGCCATGAAATTTGCTTGTTTTGATGTTTCGATTTTACGTTATGTGCCATTGCAGGCAAAGTTGATGAGATAAAAATTATTACTAAACACGTTTATCTTTCAGATGAATTGGGTAATTAATACTGAAAATTACAACGCTCCATCTGATCTAGTTTAGCGGGTAGGATTTTTCAAAGTAGCAAAAGCCATGAAATTTGCTTGTTTTGATGTTTCGATTTTACGTTATGTGCCATTGCAGGCAAAGTTGATGAGATAAAAATTATTACTAAACACGTTTATCTTGCAGATGAATTGGGTAATTAATACTGAAAATTACAACGCTCCATCTGATCTAGTTTAGCCGGTAGGATTTTTCAAAGTAGCAAAAGCCATGAAATTTGCTTGTTTTGATGTTTCGATTTTACGTTATGTGCCATTGCAGGCAAAGTTGATGAGATAAAAATTATTACTAAACACGTTTATCTTGCAGATGAATTGGGTAATTAATACTGAAAATTACAACGCTCCATCTGATCTAGTTTAGCCGGTAGGATTTTTCAAAGTAGCAAAAGCCATGAAATTTGCTTGTTTTGATGTTTCGATTTTACGTTATGTGCCATTGCAGGCAAAGTTGATGAGATAAAAATTATTACTAAACACGTTTATCTTGCAGATGAATTGGGTAATTAATACTGAAAATTACAACGCTCCATCTGATCTAGTTTAGCCGGTAGGATTTTTCAAAGTAGCAAAATCCATGAAATTTGCTTGTTTTGATGTTTCGATTTTACGTTATGTGTCATTACAGGCAAAGTTGATGAGATAAAAATTATTACTAAACACGTTTATCTTGCAGATGAATTGGGTAATTAATACTGAAAATTACAACGCTCCATCTGATCTAGTTTAGTCGGTAGGATTTTTCAAAGTAGCAAAAGCCATGAAATTTGCTTGTTTTGATGTTTCGATTTTACGTTATGTGCCATTGCAGGCAAAGTTGATGAGATAAAAATTATTACTAAACACGTTTATCTTTCAGATGAATTGGGTAATTAATACTGAAAATTACAACGCTCCATCTGATCTAGTTTAGTCGGTAGGATTTTTCAAAGTAGCAAAAGCCATGAAATTTGCTTGTTTTGATGTTTCGATTTTACGTTATGTGCCATTGCAGGCAAAGTTGATGAGATAAAAATTATTACTAAACACGTTTATCTTGCAGATGAATTGGGTAATTAATACTAAAAATTACAACGCTCCATCTGATCTAGTTTAGCCGGTAGGATTTTTCAAAGTAGCAAAAGCCATGAAATTTGCTTGTTTTGATGTTTCGATTTTACGTTATGTGCCATTGCAGGCAAAGTTGATGAGATAAAAATTATTACTAAACACGTTTATCTTGCAGATGAATTGGGTAATTAATACTGAAAATTACAACGCTCCATCTGATCTAGTTTAGCCGGTAGGATTTTTCAAAGTAGCAAAAGCCATGAAATTTGCTTGTTTTGATGTTTCGATTTTACGTTATGTGCCATTGCAGGCAAAGTTGATGAGATAAAAATTATTACTAAACACGTTTATCTTGCAGATGAATTGGGTAATTAATACTGAAAATTACAACGCTCCATCTGATCTAGTTTAGCCGGTAGGATTTTTCAAAGTAGCAAAAGCCATGAAATTTGCTTGTTTTGATGTTTCGATTTTACGTTATGTGCCATTGCAGGCAAAGTTGATGAGATAAAAATTATTACTAAACACGTTTATCTTGCAGATGAATTGGGTAATTAATACTGAAAATTACAACGCTCCATCTGATCTAGTTTAGCCGGTAGGATTTTTCAAAGTAGCAAAATCCATGATATTTGCTTGTTTTGATGTTTCGATTTTACGTTATGTGTCATTACAGGCAAAGTTGATGAGATAAAAATTATTACTAAACACGTTTATCTTGCAGATGAATTGGGTAATTAATACTGAAAATTACAACGCTCCATCTGATCTAGTTTAGCCGGTAGGATTTTTCAAAGTAGCAAAATCCATGATATTTGCTTGTTTTGATGTTTCGATTTTACGTTATGTGTCATTACAGGCAAAGTTGATGAGATAAAAATTATTACTAAACACGTATATCTTTCAGATCAATTGGGTAATTAATACTGAAAATTACAACGCTCCATCTGATCTACTTTAGCCGGTAAAATTTTTCAAAGTAGCAAAAGCTATGATATTTGCTTGTTTTGAGGTTTCGATTTTACGTTATGTGTCATTGCAGGCAAAGTTCACGAGATAAAAATTATTACTAAACACGTTTACCTTGCAGATGAATTGGGTAATTAATACTGAAAATTACAACGCTCCATCTGATCTAGTTTAGTCGGTAGGATTTTTCAAAGTAGCAAAATCCATGATATTTGCTTGTTTTCATGTTTCGATTTTACGTTATGTGTCATTACAGGCAAAGTTGATGAGATAAAAATTATTACTAAACACGTATATCTTTCAGATGAATTGGGTAATTAATACTGAAAATTACAACGCTCCATCTGATCTAGTTTAGCCGGTAGGATTTTTCAAAGTAGCAAAAGCCATGAAATTTGCTTGTTTTGATGTTTCGATTTTACGTTATGTGTCATTACAGGCAAAGTTGATGAGATAAAAATTATTACTAAACACGTATATCTTTCAGATGAATTGGGTAATTAATACTGAAAATTACAACGCTCCATCTGATCTAGTTTAGTCGGTAGGATTTTTCAAAGTAGCAAAATCCATGATATTTGCTTGTTTTGATGTTTCGATTTTACGTTATGTGTCATTACAGGCAAAGTTGCTGAGATAAAAATTATTACTAAACACGTTTATCTTGCACATGAATTGGGTAATTAATACTGAAAATTACAACGCTCCATCTGATCTAGTTTAGTCGGTAGGATTTTTCAAAGTAGCAAAAGCCATGAAATTTGCTTGTTTTGATGTTTCGATTTTACGTTATGTGCCATTGCAGGCAAAGTTGATGAGATAAAAATTATTACTAAACACGTTTATCTTTCAGATGAATTGGGTAATTAATACTGAAAATTACAACGCTCCATCTGATCTAGTTTAGTCGGTAGGATTTTTCAAAGTAGCAAAAGCCATGAAATTTGCTTGTTTTGATGTTTCGATTTTACGTTATGTGCCATTGCAGGCAAAGTTGATGAGATAAAAATTATTACTAAACACGTTTATCTTGCAGATGAATTGGGTAATTAATACTGAAAATTACAACGCTCCATCTGATCTAGTTTAGCCGGTAGGATTTTTCAAAGTAGCAAAAGCCATGAAATTTGCTTGTTTTGATGTTTCGATTTTACGTTATGTGCCATTGCAGGCAAAGTTGATGAGATAAAAATTATTACTAAACACGTTTATCCTGCAGATGAATTGGGTAATTAATACTGAAAATTACAACGCTCCATCTGATCTAGTTTAGTCGGTAGGATTTTTCAAAGTAGCAAAAGCCATGAAATTTGCTTGTTTTGATGTTTCGATTTTACGTTATGTGCCATTGCAGGCAAAGTTGATGAGATAAAAATTATTACTAAACACGTTTATCTTTCAGATGAATTGGGTAATTAATACTGAAAATTACAACGCTCCATCTGATCTAGTTTAGTCGGTAGGATTTTTCAAAGTAGCAAAAGCCATGAAATTTGCTTGTTTTGATGTTTCGATTTTACGTTATGTGCCATTGCAGGCAAAGTTGATGAGATAAAAATTATTACTAAACACGTTTATCTTGCAGATGAATTGGGTAATTAATACTGAAAATTACAACGCTCCATCTGATCTAGTTTAGCCGGTAGGATTTTTCAAAGTAGCAAAAGCCATGAAATTTGCTTGTTTTGATGTTTCGATTTTACGTTATGTGCCATTGCAGGCAAAGTTGATGAGATAAAAATTATTACTAAACACGTTTATCTTGCAGATGAATTGGGTAATTAATACTGAAAATTACAACGCTCCATCTGATCTAGTTTAGCCGGTAGGATTTTTCAAAGTAGCAAAAGCCATGAAAATTGCTTGTTTTGATGTTTCGATTTTACGTTATGTGCCATTGCAGGCAAAGTTGATGAGATAAAAATTATTACTAAACACGTTTATCTTGCAGATGAATTTGGTAATTAATACTGAAAATTACAACGCTCCATCTGATCTAGTTTAGCCGGTAGGATTTTTCAAAGTAGCAAAAGCCATGAAATTTGCTTGTTTTGATGTTTCGATTTTACGTTATGTGCCATTGCAGGCAAAGTTGATGAGATAAAAATTATTACTAAACACGTTTATCTTGCAGATGAATTGGGTAATTAATACTGAAAATTACAACGCTCCATCTGATCTAGTTTAGTCGGTAGGATTTTTCAAAGTAGCAAAAGCCATGAAATTTGCTTGTTTTGATGTTTCGATTTTACGTTATGTGCCATTGCAGGCAAAGTTGATGAGATAAAAATTATTACTAAACACGTTTATCTTTCAGATGAATTGGGTAATTAATACTGAAAATTACAACGCTCCATCTGATCTAGTTTAGTCGGTAGGATTTTTCAAAGTAGCAAAAGCCATGAAATTTGCTTGTTTTGATGTTTCGATTTTACGTTATGTGCCATTGCAGGCAAAGTTGATGAGATAAAAATTATTACTAAACACGTTTATCTTGCAGATGAATTGGGTAATTAATACTGAAAATTACAACGCTCCATCTGATCTAGTTTAGCCGGTAGGATTTTTCAAAGTAGCAAAAGCCATGAAATTTGCTTGTTTTGATGTTTCGATTTTACGTTATGTGCCATTGCAGGCAAAGTTGATGAGATAAAAATTATTACTAAACACGTTTATCTTGCAGATGAATTGGGTAATTAATACTGAAAATTACAACGCTCCATCTGATCTAGTTTAGCCGGTAGGATTTTTCAAAGTAGCAAAAGCCATGAAATTTGCTTGTTTTGATGTTTCGATTTTACGTTATGTGCCATTGCAGGCAAAGTTGATGAGATAAAAATTATTACTAAACACGTTTAGCTTGCAGATGAATTGGGTAATTAATACTGAAAATTACAACGCTCCATCTGATCTAGTTTAGCCGGTAGGATTTTTCAAAGTTGATGAGATAAAAATTATTACTAAACACGTATATCTTTCAGATCAATTGGGTAATTAATACTGAAAATTACAACGCTCCATCTGATCTACTTTAGCCGGTAAAATTTTTCAAAGTAGCAAAAGCTATGATATTTGCTTGTTTTGAGGTTTCGATTTTACGTTATGTGTCATTGCAGGCAAAGTTCACGAGATAAAAATTATTACTAAACACGTTTACCTTGCAGATGAATTGGGTAATTAATACTGAAAATTACAACGCTCCATCTGATCTAGTTTAGTCGGTAGGATTTTTCAAAGTAGCAAAATCCATGATATTTGCTTGTTTTCATGTTTCGATTTTACGTTATGTGTCATTACAGGCAAAGTTGATGAGATAAAAATTATTACTAAACACGTATATCTTTCAGATGAATTGGGTAATTAATACTGAAAATTACAACGCTCCATCTGATCTAGTTTAGTCGGTAGGATTTTTCAAAGTAGCAAAATCCATGATATTTGCTTGTTTTGATGTTTCGATTTTACGTTATGTGTCATTACAGGCAAAGTTGATGAGATAAAAATTATTACTAAACACGTTTATCTTGCAGATGAATTGGGTAATTAATACTGAAAATTACAACGCTCCATCTGATCTAGTTTAGCCGGTAGGATTTTTCAAAGTAGCAAAAGCCATGAAATTTGCTTGTTTTGATGTTTCGATTTTACGTTATGTGCCATTGCAGGCAAAGTTGATGAGATAAAAATTATTACTAAACACGTTTATCTTGCAGATGAATTGGGTAATTAATACTGAAAATTACAACGCTCCATCTGATCTAGTTTAGCCGGTAGTATTTTTCAAAGTAGCAAAAGCCATGAAATTTGCTTGTTTTGATGTTTCGATTTTACGTTATGTGCCATTGCAGGCAAAGCTGATGAGATAAAAATTATTACTAAACACGTTTATCTTGCAGATGAATTGGGTAATTAATACTGAAAATTACAACGCTCCATCTGATCTAGTTTAGCCGGTAGGATTTTTCAAAGTAGCAAAATCCATGATATTTGCTTGTTTTGATGTTTCGATTTTACGTTATGTGTCATTACAGGAAAAGTTGATGAGATAAAAATTATTACTAAACACGTTTATCTTGCAGATGAATTGGGTAATTAATACTGAAAATTACAACGCTCCATCTGATCTAGTTTAGCCGGTAGGATTTTTCAAAGTAGCAAAAGCCATGAAATTTGCTTGTTTTGATGTTTCGATTTTACGTTATGTGTCATTACAGGCAAAGTTGATGAGATAAAAATTATTACTAAACACGTATATCTTTCAGATGAATTGGGTAATTAATACTGAAAATTACAACGCTCCATCTGATCTAGTTTAGTCGGTAGGATTTTTCAAAGTAGCAAAATCCATGATATTTGCTTGTTTTGATGTTTCGATTTTACGTTATGTGTCATTACAGGCAAAGTTGCTGAGATAAAAATTATTACTAAACACGTTTATCTTGCACATGAATTGGGTAATTAATACTGAAAATTACAACGCTCCATCTGATCTAGTTTAGTCGGTAGGATTTTTCAAAGTAGCAAAAGCCATGAAATTTGCTTGTTTTGATGTTTCGATTTTACGTTATGTGCCATTGCAGGCAAAGTTGATGAGATAAAAATTATTACTAAACACGTTTATCTTTCAGATGAATTGGGTAATTAATACTGAAAATTACAACGCTCCATCTGATCTAGTTTAGTCGGTAGGATTTTTCAAAGTAGCAAAAGCCATGAAATTTGCTTGTTTTGATGTTTCGATTTTACGTTATGTGCCATTGCAGGCAAAGTTGATGAGATAAAAATTATTACTAAACACGTTTATCTTGCAGATAAATTGGGTAATTAATACTGAAAATTACAACGCTCCATCTGATCTAGTTTAGCCGGTAGGATTTTTCAAAGTAGCAAAAGCCATGAAATTTGCTTGTTTTGATGTTTCGATTTTACGTTATGTGCCATTGCAGGCAAAGTTGATGAGATAAAAATTATTACTAAACACGTTTATCCTGCAGATGAATTGGGTAATTAATACTGAAAATTACAACGCTCCATCTGATCTAGTTTAGTCGGTAGGATTTTTCAAAGTAGCAAAAGCCATGAAATTTGCTTGTTTTGATGTTTCGATTTTACGTTATGTGCCATTGCAGGCAAAGTTGATGAGATAAAAATTATTACTAAACACGTTTATCTTTCAGATGAATTGGGTAATTAATACTGAAAATTACAACGCTCCATCTGATCTAGTTTAGTCGGTAGGATTTTTCAAAGTAGCAAAAGCCATGAAATTTGCTTGTTTTGATGTTTCGATTTTACGTTATGTGCCATTGCAGGCAAAGTTGATGAGATAAAAATTATTACTAAACACGTTTATCTTGCAGATGAATTGGGTAATTAATACTGAAAATTACAACGCTCCATCTGATCTAGTTTAGCCGGTAGGATTTTTCAAAGTAGCAAAAGCCATGAAATTTGCTTGTTTTGATGTTTCGATTTTACGTTATGTGCCATTGCAGGCAAAGTTGATGAGATAAAAATTATTACTAAACACGTTTATCTTGCAGATGAATTGGGTAATTAATACTGAAAATTACAACGCTCCATCTGATCTAGTTTAGCCGGTAGGATTTTTCAAAGTAGCAAAAGCCATGAAAATTGCTTGTTTTGATGTTTCGATTTTACGTTATGTGCCATTGCAGGCAAAGTTGATGAGATAAAAATTATTACTAAACACGTTTATCTTGCAGATGAATTTGGTAATTAATACTGAAAATTACAACGCTCCATCTGATCTAGTTTAGCCGGTAGGATTTTTCAAAGTAGCAAAAGCCATGAAATTTGCTTGTTTTGATGTTTCGATTTTACGTTATGTGCCATTGCAGGCAAAGTTGATGAGATAAAAATTATTACTAAACACGTTTATCTTGCAGATGAATTGGGTAATTAATACTGAAAATTACAACGCTCCATCTGATCTAGTTTAGTCGGTAGGATTTTTCAAAGTAGCAAAAGCCATGAAATTTGCTTGTTTTGATGTTTCGATTTTACGTTATGTGCCATTGCAGGCAAAGTTGATGAGATAAAAATTATTACTAAACACGTTTATCTTTCAGATGAATTGGGTAATTAATACTGAAAATTACAACGCTCCATCTGATCTAGTTTAGTCGGTAGGATTTTTCAAAGTAGCAAAAGCCATGAAATTTGCTTGTTTTGATGTTTCGATTTTACGTTATGTGCCATTGCAGGCAAAGTTGATGAGATAAAAATTATTACTAAACACGTTTATCTTGCAGATGAATTGGGTAATTAATACTGAAAATTACAACGCTCCATCTGATCTAGTTTAGCCGGTAGGATTTTTCAAAGTAGCAAAAGCCATGAAATTTGCTTGTTTTGATGTTTCGATTTTACGTTATGTGCCATTGCAGGCAAAGTTGATGAGATAAAAATTATTACTAAACACGTTTATCTTGCAGATGAATTGGGTAATTAATACTGAAAATTACAACGCTCCATCTGATCTAGTTTAGCCGGTAGGATTTTTCAAAGTAGCAAAAGCCATGAAATTTGCTTGTTTTGATGTTTCGATTTTACGTTATGTGCCATTGCAGGCAAAGTTGATGAGATAAAAATTATTACTAAACACGTTTATCTTGCAGATGAATTGGGTAATTAATACTGAAAATTACAACGCTCCATCTGATCTAGTTTAGCCGGTAGGATTTTTCAAAGTTGATGAGATAAAAATTATTACTAAACACGTATATCTTTCAGATCAATTGGGTAATTAATACTGAAAATTACAACGCTCCATCTGATCTACTTTAGCCGGTAAAATTTTTCAAAGTAGCAAAAGCTATGATATTTGCTTGTTTTGAGGTTTCGATTTTACGTTATGTGTCATTGCAGGCAAAGTTCACGAGATAAAAATTATTACTAAACACGTTTACCTTGCAGATGAATTGGGTAATTAATACTGAAAATTACAACGCTCCATCTGATCTAGTTTAGTCGGTAGGATTTTTCAAAGTAGCAAAATCCATGATATTTGCTTGTTTTCATGTTTCGATTTTACGTTATGTGTCATTACAGGCAAAGTTGATGAGATAAAAATTATTACTAAACACGTATATCTTGCAGATGAATTTGGTAATTAATACTGAAAATTACAACGCTCCATCTGATCTAGTTTAGCCGGTAGGATTTTTCAAAGTAGCAAAAGCCATGAAATTTGCTTGTTTTGATGTTTCGATTTTACGTTATGTGCCATTGCAGGCAAAGTTGATGAGATAAAAATTATTACTAAACACGTTTATCTTGCAGATGAATTGGGTAATTAATACTGAAAATTACAACGCTCCATCTGATCTAGTTTAGTCGGTAGGATTTTTCAAAGTAGCAAAAGCCATGAAATTTGCTTGTTTTGATGTTTCGATTTTACGTTATGTGCCATTGCAGGCAAAGTTGATGAGATAAAAATTATTACTAAACACGTTTATCTTTCAGATGAATTGGGTAATTAATACTGAAAATTACAACGCTCCATCTGATCTAGTTTAGTCGGTAGGATTTTTCAAAGTAGCAAAAGCCATGAAATTTGCTTGTTTTGATGTTTCGATTTTACGTTATGTGCCATTGCAGGCAAAGTTGATGAGATAAAAATTATTACTAAACACGTTTATCTTGCAGATGAATTGGGTAATTAATACTGAAAATTACAACGCTCCATCTGATCTAGTTTAGCCGGTAGGATTTTTCAAAGTAGCAAAAGCCATGAAATTTGCTTGTTTTGATGTTTCGATTTTACGTTATGTGCCATTGCAGGCAAAGTTGATGAGATAAAAATTATTACTAAACACGTTTATCTTGCAGATGAATTGGGTAATTAATACTGAAAATTACAACGCTCCATCTGATCTAGTTTAGCCGGTAGGATTTTTCAAAGTAGCAAAAGCCATGAAATTTGCTTGTTTTGATGTTTCGATTTTACGTTATGTGCCATTGCAGGCAAAGTTGATGAGATAAAAATTATTACTAAACACGTTTATCTTGCAGATGAATTGGGTAATTAATACTGAAAATTACAACGCTCCATCTGATCTAGTTTAGCCGGTAGGATTTTTCAAAGTTGATGAGATAAAAATTATTACTAAACACGTATATCTTTCAGATCAATTGGGTAATTAATACTGAAAATTACAACGCTCCATCTGATCTACTTTAGCCGGTAAAATTTTTCAAAGTAGCAAAAGCTATGATATTTGCTTGTTTTGAGGTTTCGATTTTACGTTATGTGTCATTGCAGGCAAAGTTCACGAGATAAAAATTATTACTAAACACGTTTACCTTGCAGATGAATTGGGTAATTAATACTGAAAATTACAACGCTCCATCTGATCTAGTTTAGTCGGTAGGATTTTTCAAAGTAGCAAAATCCATGATATTTGCTTGTTTTCATGTTTCGATTTTACGTTATGTGTCATTACAGGCAAAGTTGATGAGATAAAAATTATTACTAAACACGTATATCTTTCAGATGAATTGGGTAATTAATACTGAAAATTACAACGCTCCATCTGATCTAGTTTAGTCGGTAGGATTTTTCAAAGTAGCAAAATCCATGATATTTGCTTGTTTTGATGTTTCGATTTTACGTTATGTGTCATTACAGGCAAAGTTGATGAGATAAAAATTATTACTAAACACGTTTATCTTGCAGATGAATTGGGTAATTAATACTGAAAATTACAACGCTCCATCTGATCTAGTTTAGCCGGTAGGATTTTTCAAAGTAGCAAAAGCCATGAAATTTGCTTGTTTTGATGTTTCGATTTTACGTTATGTGCCATTGCAGGCAAAGTTGATGAGATAAAAATTATTACTAAACACGTTTATCTTGCAGATGAATTGGGTAATTAATACTGAAAATTACAACGCTCCATCTGATCTAGTTTAGCCGGTAGTATTTTTCAAAGTAGCAAAAGCCATGAAATTTGCTTGTTTTGATGTTTCGATTTTACGTTATGTGCCATTGCAGGCAAAGTTGATGAGATAAAAATTATTACTAAACACGTTTATCTTGCAGATGAATTGGGTAATTAATACTGAAAATTACAACGCTCCATCTGATCTAGTTTAGCCGGTAGGATTTTTCAAAGTAGCAAAATCCATGATATTTGCTTGTTTTGATGTTTCGATTTTACGTTATGTGTCATTACAGGAAAAGTTGATGAGATAAAAATTATTACTAAACACGTTTATCTTGCAGATGAATTGGGTAATTAATACTGAAAATTACAACGCTCCATCTGATCTAGTTTAGTCGGTAGGATTTTTCAAAGTAGCAAAAGCCATGAAATTTGCTTGTTTTGATGTTTCGATTTTACGTTATGTGCCATTGCAGGCAAAGTTAATGAGATAAAAATTATTACTAAACACGTTTATCTTTCAGATGAATTGGGTAATTAATACTGAAAATTACAACGCTCCATCTGATCTAGTTTAGTCGGTAGGATTTTTCAAAGTAGCAAAAGCCATGAAATTTGCTTGTTTTGATGTTTCGATTTTACGTTATGTGCCATTGCAGGCAAAGTTGATGAGATAAAAATTATTACTAAACACGTTTATCTTGCAGATGAATTGGGTAATTAATACTGAAAATTACAACGCTCCATCTGATCTAGTTTAGCCGGTAGGATTTTTCAAAGTAGCAAAAGCCATGAAATTTGCTTGTTTTGATGTTTCGATTTTACGTTATGTGCCATTGCAGGCAAAGTTGATGAGATAAAAATTATTACTAAACACGTTTATCTTGCAGATGAATTGGGTAATTAATACTGAAAATTACAACGCTCCATCTGATCTAGTTTAGCCGGTAGGATTTTTCAAAGTAGCAAAAGCCATGAAAATTGCTTGTTTTGATGTTTCGATTTTACGTTATGTGCCATTGCAGGCAAAGTTGATGAGATAAAAATTATTACTAAACACGTTTATCTTGCAGATGAATTTGGTAATTAATACTGAAAATTACAACGCTCCATCTGATCTAGTTTAGCCGGTAGGATTTTTCAAAGTAGCAAAAGCCATGAAATTTGCTTGTTTTGATGTTTCGATTTTACGTTATGTGCCATTGCAGGCAAAGTTGATGAGCTAAAAATTATTACTAAACACGTTTATCTTGCAGATGAATTGGGTAATTAATACTGAAAATTACAACGCTCCATCTGATCTAGTTTAGCCGGTAGGATTTTTCAAAGTAGCAAAATCCATGATATTTGCTTGTTTTGATGTTTCGATTTTACGTTATGTGTCATTACAGGAAAAGTTGATGAGATAAAAATTATTACTAAACACGTTTATCTTGCAGATGAATTGGGTAATTAATACTGAAAATTACAACGCTCCATCTGATCTAGTTTAGTCGGTAGGATTTTTCAAAGTAGCAAAAGCCATGAAATTTGCTTGTTTTGATGTTTCGATTTTACGTTATGTGCCATTGCAGGCAAAGTTGATGAGATAAAAATTATTACTAAACACGTTTATCTTTCAGATGAATTGGGTAATTAATACTGAAAATTACAACGCTCCATCTGATCTAGTTTAGTCGGTAGGATTTTTCAAAGTAGCAAAAGCCATGAAATTTGCTTGTTTTGATGTTTCGATTTTACGTTATGTGCCATTGCAGGCAAAGTTGATGAGATAAAAATTATTACTAAACACGTTTATCTTGCAGATGAATTGGGTAATTAATACTGAAAATTACAACGCTCCATCTGATCTAGTTTAGCCGGTAGGATTTTTCAAAGTAGCAAAAGCCATGAAATTTGCTTGTTTTGATGTTTCGATTTTACGTTATGTGCCATTGCAGGCAAAGTTGATGAGATAAAAATTATTACTAAACACGTTTATCTTGCAGATGAATTGGGTAATTAATACTGAAAATTACAACGCTCCATCTGATCTAGTTTAGCCGGTAGGATTTTTCAAAGTAGCAAAAGCCATGAAATTTGCTTGTTTTGATGTTTCGATTTTACGTTATGTGCCATTGCAGGCAAAGTTGATGAGATAAAAATTATTACTAAACACGTTTATCCTGCAGATGAATTGGGTAATTAATACTGAAAATTACAACGCTCCATCTGATCTAGTTTAGTCGGTAGGATTTTTCAAAGTAGCAAAAGCCATGAAATTTGCTTGTTTTGATGTTTCGATTTTACGTTATGTGCCATTGCAGGCAAAGTTGATGAGATAAAAATTATTACTAAACACGTTTATCTTTCAGATGAATTGGGTAATTAATACTGAAAATTACAACGCTCCATCTGATCTAGTTTAGTCGGTAGGATTTTTCAAAGTAGCAAAAGCCATGAAATTTGCTTGTTTTGATGTTTCGATTTTACGTTATGTGCCATTGCAGGCAAAGTTGATGAGATAAAAATTATTACTAAACACGTTTATCTTTCAGATGAATTGGGTAATTAATACTGAAAATTACAACGCTCCATCTGATCTAGTTTAGTCGGTAGGATTTTTCAAAGTAGCAAAAGCCATGAAATTTGCTTGTTTTGATGTTTCGATTTTACGTTATGTGCCATTGCAGGCAAAGTTGATGAGATAAAAATTATTACTAAACACGTTTATCTTGCAGATGAATTGGGTAATTAATACTGAAAATTACAACGCTCCATCTGATCTAGTTTAGCCGGTAGGATTTTTCAAAGTAGCAAAAGCCATGAAATTTGCTTGTTTTGATGTTTCGATTTTACGTTATGTGCCATTGCAGGCAAAGTTGATGAGATAAAAATTATTACTAAACACGTTTATCTTGCAGATGAATTGGGTAATTAATACTGAAAATTACAACGCTCCATCTGATCTAGTTTAGCCGGTAGGATTTTTCAAAGTAGCAAAAGCCATGAAATTTGCTTGTTTTGATGTTTCGATTTTACGTTATGTGCCATTGCAGGCAAAGTTGATGAGATAAAAATTATTACTAAACACGTTTATCCTGCAGATGAATTGGGTAATTAATACTGAAAATTACAACGCTCCATCTGATCTAGTTTAGTCGGTAGGATTTTTCAAAGTAGCAAAAGCCATGAAATTTGCTTGTTTTGATGTTTCGATTTTACGTTATGTGCCATTGCAGGCAAAGTTGATGAGATAAAAATTATTACTAAACACGTTTATCTTTCAGATGAATTGGGTAATTAATACTGAAAATTACAACGCTCCATCTGATCTAGTTTAGTCGGTAGGATTTTTCAAAGTAGCAAAAGCCATGAAATTTGCTTGTTTTGATGTTTCGATTTTACGTTATGTGCCATTGCAGGCAAAGTTGATGAGATAAAAATTATTACTAAACACGTTTATCTTGCAGATGAATTGGGTAATTAATACTGAAAATTACAACGCTCCATCTGATCTAGTTTAGCCGGTAGGATTTTTCAAAGTAGCAAAAGCCATGAAATTTGCTTGTTTTGATGTTTCGATTTTACGTTATGTGCCATTGCAGGCAAAGTTGATGAGATAAAAATTATTACTAAACACGTTTATCTTGCAGATGAATTGGGTAATTAATACTGAAAATTACAGCGCTCCATCTGATCTAGTTTAGCCGGTAGGATTTTTCAAAGTAGCAAAAGCCATGAAAATTGCTTGTTTTGATGTTTCGATTTTACGTTATGTGCCATTGCAGGCAAAGTTGATGAGATAAAAATTATTACTAAACACGTTTATCTTGCAGATGAATTTGGTAATTAATACTGAAAATTACAACGCTCCATCTGATCTAGTTTAGCCGGTAGGATTTTTCAAAGTAGCAAAAGCCATGAAATTTGCTTGTTTTGATGTTTCGATTTTACGTTATGTGCCATTGCAGGCAAAGTTGATGAGATAAAAATTATTACTAAACACGTTTATCTTGCAGATGAATTGGGTAATTAATACTGAAAATTACAACGCTCCATCTGATCTAGTTTAGTCGGTAGGATTTTTCAAAGTAGCAAAAGCCATGAAATTTGCTTGTTTTGATGTTTCGATTTTACGTTATGTGCCATTGCAGGCAAAGTTGATGAGATAAAAATTATTACTAAACACGTTTATCTTTCAGATGAATTGGGTAATTAATACTGAAAATTACAACGCTCCATCTGATCTAGTTTAGTCGGTAGGATTTTTCAAAGTAGCAAAAGCCATGAAATTTGCTTGTTTTGATGTTTCGATTTTACGTTATGTGCCATTGCAGGCAAAGTTGATGAGATAAAAATTATTACTAAACACGTTTATCTTGCAGATGAATTGGGTAATTAATACTGAAAATTACAACGCTCCATCTGATCTAGTTTAGCCGGTAGGATTTTTCAAAGTAGCAAAAGCCATGAAATTTGCTTGTTTTGATGTTTCGATTTTACGTTATGTGCCATTGCAGGCAAAGTTGATGAGATAAAAATTATTACTAAACACGTTTATCTTGCAGATGAATTGGGTAATTAATACTGAAAATTACAACGCTCCATCTGATCTAGTTTAGCCGGTAGGATTTTTCAAAGTAGCAAAAGCCATGAAATTTGCTTGTTTTGATGTTTCGATTTTACGTTATGTGCCATTGCAGGCAAAGTTGATGAGATAAAAATTATTACTAAACACGTTTATCTTGCAGATGAATTGGGTAATTAATACTGAAAATTACAACGCTCCATCTGATCTAGTTTAGCCGGTAGGATTTTTCAAAGTTGATGAGATAAAAATTATTACTAAACACGTATATCTTTCAGATCAATTGGGTAATTAATACTGAAAATTACAACGCTCCATCTGATCTACTTTAGCCGGTAAAATTTTTCAAAGTAGCAAAAGCTATGATATTTGCTTGTTTTGAGGTTTCGATTTTACGTTATGTGTCATTGCAGGCAAAGTTCACGAGATAAAAATTATTACTAAACACGTTTACCTTGCAGATGAATTGGGTAATTAATACTGAAAATTACAACGCTCCATCTGATCTAGTTTAGTCGGTAGGATTTTTCAAAGTAGCAAAATCCATGATATTTGCTTGTTTTCATGTTTCGATTTTACGTTATGTGTCATTACAGGCAAAGTTGATGAGATAAAAATTATTACTAAACACGTATATCTTTCAGATGAATTGGGTAATTAATACTGAAAATTACAACGCTCCATCTGATCTAGTTTAGTCGGTAGGATTTTTCAAAGTAGCAAAATCCATGATATTTGCTTGTTTTGATGTTTCGATTTTACGTTATGTGTCATTACAGGCAAAGTTGATGAGATAAAAATTATTACTAAACACGTTTATCTTGCAGATGAATTGGGTAATTAATACTGAAAATTACAACGCTCCATCTGATCTAGTTTAGCCGGTAGGATTTTTCAAAGTAGCAAAAGCCATGAAATTTGCTTGTTTTGATGTTTCGATTTTACGTTATGTGCCATTGCAGGCAAAGTTGATGAGATAAAAATTATTACTAAACACGTTTATCTTGCAGATGAATTGGGTAATTAATACTGAAAATTACAACGCTCCATCTGATCTAGTTTAGCCGGTAGTATTTTTCAAAGTAGCAAAAGCCATGAAATTTGCTTGTTTTGATGTTTCGATTTTACGTTATGTGCCATTGCAGGCAAAGTTGATGAGATAAAAATTATTACTAAACACGTTTATCTTGCAGATGAATTGGGTAATTATTACTGAAAATTACAACGCTCCATCTGATCTAGTTTAGCCGGTAGGATTTTTCAAAGTAGCAAAATCCATGATATTTGCTTGTTTTGATGTTTCGATTTTACGTTATGTGTCATTACAGGAAAAGTTGATGAGATAAAAATTATTACTAAACACGTTTATCTTGCAGATGAATTGGGTAATTAATACTGAAAATTACAACGCTCCATCTGATCTAGTTTAGTCGGTAGGATTTTTCAAAGTAGCAAAAGCCATGAAATTTGCTTGTTTTGATGTTTCGATTTTACGTTATGTGCCATTGCAGGCAAAGTTGATGAGATAAAAATTATTACTAAACACGTTTATCTTTCAGATGAATTGGGTAATTAATACTGAAAATTACAACGCTCCATCTGATCTAGTTTAGTCGGTAGGATTTTTCAAAGTAGCAAAAGCCATGAAATTTGCTTGTTTTGATGTTTCGATTTTACGTTATGTGCCATTGCAGGCAAAGTTGATGAGATAAAAATTATTACTAAACACGTTTATCTTGCAGATGAATTGGGTAATTAATACTGAAAATTACAACGCTCCATCTGATCTAGTTTAGCCGGTAGGATTTTTCAAAGTAGCAAAAGCCATGAAATTTGCTTGTTTTGATGTTTCGATTTTACGTTATGTGCCATTGCAGGCAAAGTTGATGAGATAAAAATTATTACTAAACACGTTTATCTTGCAGATGAATTGGGTAATTAATACTGAAAATTACAACGCTCCATCTGATCTAGTTTAGCCGGTAGGATTTTTCAAAGTAGCAAAAGCCATGAAAATTGCTTGTTTTGATGTTTCGATTTTACGTTATGTGCCATTGCAGGCAAAGTTGATGAGATAAAAATTATTACTAAACACGTTTATCTTGCAGATGAATTTGGTAATTAATACTGAAAATTACAACGCTCCATCTGATCTAGTTTAGCCGGTAGGATTTTTCAAAGTAGCAAAAGCCATGAAATTTGCTTGTTTTGATGTTTCGATTTTACGTTATGTGCCATTGCAGGCAAAGTTGATGTGCTAAAAATTATTACTAAACACGTTTATCTTGCAGATGAATTGGGTAATTAATACTGAAAATTACAACGCTCCATCTGATCTAGTTTAGCCGGTAGGATTTTTCAAAGTAGCAAAATCCATGATATTTGCTTGTTTTGATGTTTCGATTTTACGTTATGTGTCATTACAGGAAAAGTTGATGAGATAAAAATTATTACTAAACACGTTTATCTTGCAGATGAATTGGGTAATTAATACTGAAAATTACAACGCTCCATCTGATCTAGTTTAGTCGGTAGGATTTTTCAAAGTAGCAAAAGCCATGAAATTTGCTTGTTTTGATGTTTCGATTTTACGTTATGTGCCATTGCAGGCAAAGTTGATGAGATAAAAATTATTACTAAACACGTTTATCTTTCAGATGAATTGGGTAATTAATACTGAAAATTACAACGCTCCATCTGATCTAGTTTAGTCGGTAGGATTTTTCAAAGTAGCAAAAGCCATGAAATTTGCTTGTTTTGATGTTTCGATTTTACGTTATGTGCCATTGCAGGCAAAGTTGATGAGATAAAAATTATTACTAAACACGTTTATCTTGCAGATGAATTGGGTAATTAATACTGAAAATTACAACGCTCCATCTGATCTAGTTTAGCCGGTAGGATTTTTCAAAGTAGCAAAAGCCATGAAATTTGCTTGTTTTGATGTTTCGATTTTACGTTATGTGCCATTGCAGGCAAAGTTGATGAGATAAAAATTATTACTAAACACGTTTATCTTGCAGATGAATTGGGTAATTAATACTGAAAATTACAACGCTCCATCTGATCTACTTTAGCCGGTAAAATTTTTCAAAGTAGCAAAAGCTATGATATTTGCTTGTTTTGAGGTTTCGATTTTACGTTATGTGTCATTGCAGGCAAAGTTCACGAGATAAAAATTATTACTAAACACGTTTACCTTGCAGATGAATTGGGTAATTAATACTGAAAATTACAACGCTCCATCTGATCTAGTTTAGTCGGTAGGATTTTTCAAAGTAGCAAAATCCATGATATTTGCTTGTTTTCATGTTTCGATTTTACGTTATGTGTCATTACAGGCAAAGTTGATGAGATAAAAATTATTACTAAACACGTATATCTTTCAGATGAATTGGGTAATTAATACTGAAAATTACAACGCTCCATCTGATCTAGTTTAGTCGGTAGGATTTTTCAAAGTAGCAAAATCCATGATATTTGCTTGTTTTGATGTTTCGATTTTACGTTATGTGTCATTACAGGCAAAGTTGATGAGATAAAAATTATTACTAAACACGTTTATCTTGCAGATGAATTGGGTAATTAATACTGAAAATTACAACGCTCCATCTGATCTAGTTTAGCCGGTAGGATTTTTCAAAGTAGCAAAAGCCATGAAATTTGCTTGTTTTGATGTTTCGATTTTACGTTATGTGTCATTACAGGCAAAGTTGATGAGATAAAAATTATTACTAAACACGTATATCTTTCAGATGAATTGGGTAATTAATACTGAAAATTACAACGCTCCATCTGATCTAGTTTAGTCGGTAGGATTTTTCAAAATAGCAAAATCCATGATATTTGCTTGTTTTGATGTTTCGATTTTACGTTATGTGTCATTACAGGCAAAGTTGCTGAGATAAAAATTATTACTAAACACGTTTATCTTGCAGATGAATTGGGTAATTAATACTGAAAATTACAACGCTCCATCTGATCTAGTTTAGTCGGTAGGATTTTTCAAAGTAGCAAAAGCCATGAAATTTGCTTGTTTTGATGTTTCGATTTTACGTTATGTGCCATTGCAGGCAAAGTTGATGAGATAAAAATTATTACTAAACACGTTTATCTTTCAGATGAATTGGGTAATTAATACTGAAAATTACAACGCTCCATCTGATCTAGTTTAGCCGGTAGGATTTTTCAAAGTAGCAAAAGCCATGAAATTTGCTTGTTTTGATGTTTCGATTTTACGTTATGTGCCATTGCAGGCAAAGTTGATGAGATAAAAATTATTACTAAACACGTTTATCTTGCAGATGAATTGGGTAATTAATACTGAAAATTACAACGCTCCATCTGATCTAGTTTAGCCGGTAGGATTTTTCAAATTAGCAAAAGCCATGAAATTTGCTTGTTTTGATGTTTCGATTTTACGTTATGTGCCATTGCAGGCAAAGTTGATGAGATAAAAATTATTACTAAACACGTTTATCTTGCAGATGAATTGGGTAATTAATACTGAAAATTACAACGCTCCATCTGATCTAGTTTAGTCGGTAGGATTTTTCAAAGTAGCAAAAGCCATGAAATTTGCTTGTTTTGATGTTTCGATTTTACGTTATGTGCCATTGCAGGCAAAGTTGATGAGATAAAAATTATTACTAAACACGTTTATCTTTCAGATGAATTGGGTAATTAATACTGAAAATTACAACGCTCCATCTGATCTAGTTTAGCCGGTAGGATTTTTCAAAGTAGCAAAAGCCATGAAATTTGCTTGTTTTGATGTTTCGATTTTACGTTATGTGCCATTGCAGGCAAAGTTGATGAGATAAAAATTATTACTAAACACGTTTATCTTGCAGATGAATTGGGTAATTAATACTGAAAATTACAACGCTCCATCTGATCTAGTTTAGCCGGTAGGATTTTTCAAAGTAGCAAAAGCCATGAAATTTGCTTGTTTTGATGTTTCGATTTTACGTTATGTGCCATTGCAGGCAAAGTTGATGAGATAAAAATTATTACTAAACACGTTTATCTTGCAGATGAATTGGGTAATTAATACTGAAAATTACAACGCTCCATCTGATCTAGTTTAGCCGGTAGGATTTTTCAAAGTAGCAAATGCCATGAAATTTGCTTGTTTTGATGTTTCGATTTTACGTTATGTGCCATTGCAGGCAAAGTTGATGAGATAAAAATTATTACTAAACACGTTTATCTTGCAGATGAATTGGGTAATTAATACTGAAAATTACAACGCTCCATCTGATCTAGTTTAGCCGGTAGGATTTTTCAAAGTAGCAAAATCCATGATATTTGCTTGTTTTGATGTTTCGATTTTACGTTATGTGTCATTACAGGAAAAGTTGATGAGATAAAAATTATTACTAAACACGTTTATCTTGCAGATGAATTGGGTAATTAATACTGAAAATTACAACGCTCCATCTGATCTAGTTTAGTCGGTAGGATTTTTCAAAGTAGCAAAGGCCATGAAATTTGCTTGTTTTGATGTTTCGATTTTACGTTATGTGCCATTGCAGGCAAAGTTGATGAGATAAAAATTATTACTAAACACGTTTATCTTTCAGATGAATTGGGTAATTAATACTGAAAATTACAACGCTCCATCTGATCTAGTTTAGTCGGTAGGATTTTTCAAAGTAGCAAAAGCCATGAAATTTGCTTGTTTTGATGTTTCGATTTTACGTTATGTGCCATTGCAGGCAAAGTTGATGAGATAAAAATTATTACTAAACACGTTTATCTTGCAGATGAATTGGGTAATTAATACTGAAAATTACAACGCTCCATCTGATCTAGTTTAGCCGGTAGGATTTTTCAAAGTAGCAAAAGCCATGAAATTTGCTTGTTTTGATGTTTCGATTTTACGTTATGTGCCATTGCAGGCAAAGTTGATGAGATAAAAATTATTACTAAACACGTTTATCTTGCAGATGAATTGGGTAATTAATACTGAAAATTACAACGCTCCATCTGATCTAGTTTAGCCGGTAGGATTTTTCAAAGTAGCAAAAGCCATGAAATTTGCTTGTTTTGATGTTTCGATTTTACGTTATGTGCCATTGCAGGCAAAGTTGATGAGATAAAAATTATTACTAAACACGTTTATCTTTCAGATGAATTGGGTAATTAATACTGAAAATTACAACGCTCCATCTGATCTAGTTTAGTCGGTAGGATTTTTCAAAGTAGCAAAAGCCATGAAATTTGCTTGTTTTGATGTTTCGATTTTACGTTATGTGCCATTGCAGGCAAAGTTGATGAGATAAAAATTATTACTAAACACGTTTATCTTGCAGATGAATTGGGTAATTAATACTGAAAATTACAACGCTCCATCTGATCTAGTTTAGCCGGTAGGATTTTTCAAAGTAGCAAAAGCCATGAAATTTGCTTGTTTTGATGTTTCGATTTTACGTTATGTGCCATTGCAGGCAAAGTTGATGAGATAAAAATTATTACTAAACACGTTTATCTTGCAGATGAATTGGGTAATTAATACTGAAAATTACAACGCTCCATCTGATCTAGTTTAGCCGGTAGGATTTTTCAAAGTAGCAAAAGCCATGAAATTTGCTTGTTTTGATGTTTCGATTTTACGTTATGTGCCATTGCAGGCAAAGTTGATGAGATAAAAATTATTACTAAACACGTTTATCTTGCAGATGAATTGGGTAATTAATACTGAAAATTACAACGCTCCATCTGATCTAGTTTAGTCGGTAGGATTTTTCAAAGTAGCAAAAGCCATGAAATTTGCTTGTTTTGATGTTTCGATTTTACGTTATGTGCCATTGCAGGCAAAGTTGATGAGATAAAAATTATTACTAAACACGTTTATCTTGCAGATGAATTGGGTAATTAATACTGAAAATTACAACGCTCCATCTGATCTAGTTTAGCCGGTAGGATTTTTCAAAGTAGCAAAAGCCATGAAATTTGCTTGTTTTGATGTTTCGATTTTACGTTATGTGCCATTGCAGGCAAAGTTGATGAGATAAAAATTATTACTAAACACGTTTATCTTGCAGATGAATTGGGTAATTAATACTGAAAATTACAACGCTCCATCTGATCTAGTTTAGCCGGTAGGATTTTTCAAAGTAGCAAAAGCCATGAAATTTGCTTGTTTTGATGTTTCGATTTTACGTTATGTGCCATTGCAGGCAAAGTTGATGAGATAAAAATTATTACTAAACACGTTTATCTTGCAGATGAATTGGGTCATTAATACTGAAAATTACAACGCTCCATCTGATCTAGTTTAGCCGGTAGGATTTTTCAAAGTAGCAAAAGCCATGAAATTTGCTTGTTTTGATGTTTCGATTTTACGTTATGTGCCATTGCAGGCAAAGTTGATGAGATAAAAATTATTACTAAACACGTTTATCTTGCAGATGAATTGGGTAATTAATACTGAAAATTACAACGCTCCATCTGATCTAGTTTAGCCGGTAGGATTTTTCAAAGTAGCAAAATCCATGATATTTGCTTGTTTTGATGTTTCGATTTTACGTTATGTGTCATTACAGGCAAAGTTTATGAGATAAAAATTATTACTAAACACGTTTATCTTGCAGATGAATTGGGTAATTAATACTGAAAATTACAACGCTCCATCTGATCTAGTTTAGTCGGTAGGATTTTTCAAAGTAGCAAAAGCCATGAAATTTGCTTGTTTTGATGTTTCGATTTTACGTTATGTGCCATTGCAGGCAAAGTTGATGAGATAAAAATTATTACTAAACACGTTTATCTTTCAGATGAATTGGGTAATTAATACTGAAAATTACAACGCTCCATCTGATCTAGTTTAGTCGGTAGGATTTTTCAAAGTAGCAAAAGCCATGAAATTTGCTTGTTTTGATGTTTCGATTTTATGTTATGTGCCATTGCAGGCAAAGTTGATGAGATAAAAATTATTACTAAACACGTTTATCTTGCAGATGAATTGGGTAATTAATACTGAAAATTACAACGCTCCATCTGATCTAGTTTAGCCGGTAGGATTTTTCAAAGTAGCAAAAGCCATGAAATTTGCTTGTTTTGATGTTTCGATTTTACGTTATGTGCCATTGCAGGCAAAGTTGATGAGATAAAAATTATTACTAAACACGTTTATCTTGCAGATGAATTGGGTAATTAATGCTGAAAATTACAACGCTCCATCTGATCTAGTTTAGCCGGTAGGATTTTTCAAAGTAGCAAAAGCCATGAAAATTGCTTGTTTTGATGTTTCGATTTTACGTTATGTGCCATTGCAGGCAAAGTTGATGAGATAAAAATTATTACTAAACACGCTTATCTTGCAGATGAATTTGGTAATTAATACTGAAAATTACAACGCTCCATCTGATCTAGTTTAGCCGGTAGGATTTTTCAAAGTAGCAAAAGCCATGAAATTTGCTTGTTTTGATGTTTCGATTTTACGTTATGTGCCATTGCAGGCAAAGTTGATGAGATAAAAATTATTACTAAACACGTTTATCTTGCAGATGAATTGGGTAATTAATACTGAAAATTACAACGCTCCATCTGATCTAGTTTAGTCGGTAGGATTTTTCAAAGTAGCAAAAGCCATGAAATTTGCTTGTTTTGATGTTTCGATTTTACGTTATGTGCCATTGCAGGCAAAGTTGATGAGATAAAAATTATTACTAAACACGTTTATCTTTCAGATGAATTGGGTAATTAATACTGAAAATTACAACGCTCCATCTGATCTAGTTTAGTCGGTAGGATTTTTCAAAGTAGCAAAAGCCATGAAATTTGCTTGTTTTGATGTTTCGATTTTACGTTATGTGCCATTGCAGGCAAAGTTGATGAGATAAAAATTATTACTAAACACGTTTATCTTGCAGATGAATTGGGTAATTAATACTGAAAATTACAACGCTCCATCTGATCTAGTTTAGCCGGTAGGATTTTTCAAAGTAGCAAAAGCCATGAAATTTGCTTGTTTTGATGTTTCGATTTTACGTTATGTGCCATTGCAGGCAAAGTTGATGAGATAAAAATTATTACTAAACACGTTTATCTTGCAGATGAATTGGGTAATTAATACTGAAAATTACAACGCTCCATCTGATCTAGTTTAGCCGGTAGGATTTTTCAAAGTAGCAAAAGCCATGAAATTTGCTTGTTTTGATGTTTCGATTTTACGTTATGTGCCATTGCAGGCAAAGTTGATGAGATAAAAATTATTACTAAACACGCTTATCTTGCAGATGAATTGGGTAATTAATACTGAAAATTACAACGCTCCATCTGATCTAGTTTAGCCGGTAGGATTTTTCAAAGTAGCAAAAGCCATGAAATTTGCTTGTTTTGATGTTTCGATTTTACGTTATGTGCCATTGCAGGCAAAGTTGATGAGATAAAAATTATTACTAAACACGTTTATCTTTCAGATGAATTGGGTAATTAATACTGAAAATTACAACGCTCCATCTGATCTAGTTTAGTCGGTAGGATTTTTCAAAGTAGCAAAAGCCATGAAATTTGCTTGTTTTGATGTTTCGATTTTACGTTATGTGCCATTGCAGGCAAAGTTGATGAGATAAAAATTATTACTAAACACGTTTATCTTGCAGATGAATTGGGTAATTAATACTGAAAATTACAACGCTCCATCTGATCTAGTTTAGCCGGTAGGATTTTTCAAAGTAGCAAAAGCCATGAAATTTGCTTGTTTTGATGTTTCGATTTTACGTTATGTGCCATTGCAGGCAAAGTTGATGAGATAAAAATTATTACTAAACACGTTTATCTTGCAGATGAATTGGGTAATTAATACTGAAAATTACAACGCTCCATCTGATCTAGTTTAGCCGGTAGGATTTTTCAAAGTAGCAAAAGCCATGAAATTTGCTTGTTTTGATGTTTCGATTTTACGTTATGTGCCATTGCAGGCAAAGTTGATGAGATAAAAATTATTACTAAACACGTTTATCTTGCAGATGAATTGGGTAATTAATACTGAAAATTACAACGCTCCATCTGATCTAGTTTAGCCGGTAGATTTTTCAAAGTAGCAAAAGCCATGAAATTTGCTTGTTTTGATGTTTCGATTTTACGTTATGTGCCATTGCAGGCAAAGTTGATGAGATAAAAATTATTACTAAACACGTTTATCTTGCAGATGAATTGGGTAATTAATACTGAAAATTACAACGCTCCATCTGATCTAGTTTAGTCGGTAGGATTTTTCAAAGTAGCAAAAGCCATGAAATTTGCTTGTTTTGATGTTTCGATTTTACGTTATGTGCCATTGCAGGCAAAGTTGATGAGATAAAAATTATTACTAAACACGTTTATCTTTCAGATGAATTGGGTAATTAATACTGAAAATTACAACGCTCCATCTGATCTAGTTTAGTCGGTAGGATTTTTCAAAGTAGCAAAAGCCATGAAATTTGCTTGTTTTGATGTTTCGATTTTACGTTATGTGCCATTGCAGGCAAAGTTGATTAGATAAAAATTATTACTAAACACGTTTATCTTGCAGATGAATTGGGTAATTAATACTGAGAATTACAACGCTCCATCTGATCTAGTTTAGCCGGTAGGATTTTTCAAAGTAGCAAAAGCCATGAAATTTGCTTGTTTTGATGTTTCGATTTTACGTTATGTGCCATTGCAGGCAAAGTTGATGAGATAAAAATTATTACTAAACACGTTTATCTTGCAGATGAATTGGGTAATTAATACTGAAAATTACAACGCTCCATCTGATCTAGTTTAGCCGGTAGGATTTTTCAAAGTAGCAAAAGCCATGAAATTTGCTTGTTTTGATGTTTCGATTTTACGTTATGTGCCATTGCAGGCAAAGTTGATGAGATAAAAATTATTACTAAACACGTTTATCTTGCAGATGAATTGGGTAATGAATACTGAAAATTACAACGCTCCATCTGATCTAGTTTAGCCGGTAGGATTTTTCAAAGTAGCAAAAGCCATGAAATTTGCTTGTTTTGATGTTTCGATTTTACGTTATGTGCCATTGCAGGCAAAGTTGATGAGATAAAAATTATTACTAAACACGTTTATCTTGCAGATGAATTGGGTAATTAATACTGAAAATTACAACGCTCCATCTGATCTAGTTTAGTCGGTAGGATTTTTCAAAGTAGCAAAAGCCATGAAATTTGCTTGTTTTGATGTTTCGATTTTACGTTATGTGCCATTGCAGGCAAAGTTGATGAGATAAAAATTATTACTAAACACGTTTATCTTGCAGATGAATTGGGTAATTAATACTGAAAATTACAACGCTCCATCTGATCTAGTTTAGCCGGTAGGATTTTTCAAAGTAGCAAAAGCCATGAAATTTGCTTGTTTTGATGTTTCGATTTTACGTTATGTGCCATTGCAGGCAAAGTTGATGAGATAAAAATTATTACTAAACACGTTTATCTTGCAGATGAATTGGGTAATTAATACTGAAAATTACAACGCTCCATCTGATCTAGTTTAGCCGGTAGGATTTTTCAAAGTAGCAAAAGCCATGAAAATTGCTTGTTTTGATGTTTCGATTTTACGTTATGTGCCATTGCAGGCAAAGTTGATGAGATAAAAATTATTACTAAACACGTTTATCTTGCAGATGAATTGGGTAATTAATACTGAAAATTACAACGCTCCATCTGATCTAGTTTAGTCGGTAGGATTTTTCAAAGTAGCAAAAGCCATGAAATTTGCTTGTTTTGATGTTTCGATTTTACGTTATGTGCCATTGCAGGCAAAGTTGATGAGATAAAAATTATTACTAAACACGTTTATCTTTCAGATGAATTGGGTAATTAATACTGAAAATTACAACGCTCCATCTGATCTAGTTTAGTCGGTAGGATTTTTCAAAGTAGCAAAAGCCATGAAATTTGCTTGTTTTGATGTTTCGATTTTACGTTATGTGCCATTGCAGGCAAAGTTGATGAGATAAAAATTATTACTAAACACGTTTATCTTGCAGATGAATTGGGTAATTAATACTGAAAATTACAACGCTCCATCTGATCTAGTTTAGCCGGTAGGATTTTTCAAAGTAGCAAAAGCCATGAAATTTGCTTGTTTTGATGTTTCGATTTTACGTTATGTGCCATTGCAGGCAAAGTTGATGAGATAAAAATTATTACTAAACACGTTTATCTTTCAGATGAATTGGGTAATTAATACTGAAAATTACAACGCTCCATCTGATCTAGTTTAGTCGGTAGGATTTTTCAAAGTAGCAAAAGCCATGAAATTTGCTTGTTTTGATGTTTCGATTTTACGTTATGTGCCATTGCAGGCAAAGTTGATGAGATAAAAATTATTACTAAACACGTTTATCTTGCAGATGAATTGGGTAATTAATACTGAAAATTACAACGCTCCATCTGATCTAGTTTAGCCGGTAGGATTTTTCAAAGTAGCAAAAGCCATGAAATTTGCTTGTTTTGATGTTTCGATTTTACGTTATGTGCCATTGCAGGCAAAGTTGATGAGATAAAAATTATTACTAAACACGTTTATCTTGCAGATGAATTGGGTAATTAATACTGAAAATTACAACGCTCCATCTGATCTAGTTTAGCCGGTAGGATTTTTCAAAGTAGCAAAAGCCATGAAATTTGCTTGTTTTGATGTTTCGATTTTACGTTATGTGCCATTGCAGGCAAAGTTGATGAGATAAAAATTATTACTAAACACGTTTATCTTGCAGATGAATTGGGTAATTAATACTGAAAATTACAACGCTCCATCTGATCTAGTTTAGCCGGTAGGATTTTTCAAAGTAGCAAAAGCCATGAAATTTGCTTGTTTTGATGTTTCGATTTTACGTTATGTGCCATTGCAGGCAAAGTTGATGAGATAAAAATTATTACTAAACACGTTTATCTTGCAGATGAATTGGGTAATTAATACTGAAAATTACAACGCTCCATCTGATCTAGTTTAGCCGGTAGGATTTTTCAAAGTAGCAAAATCCATGATATTTGCTTGTTTTGATGTTTCGATTTTACGTTATGTGTCATTACAGGCAAAGTTGATGAGATAAAAATTATTACTAAACACGTTTATCTTGCAGATGAATTGGGTAATTAATACTGAAAATTACAACGCTCCATCTGATCTAGTTTAGCCGGTAGGATTTTTCAAAGTAGCAAAATCCATGATATTTGCTTGTTTTGATGTTTCGATTTTACGTTATGTGTCATTACAGGCAAAGTTGATGAGATAAAAATTATTACTAAACACGTATATCTTTCAGATCAATTGGGTAATTAATACTGAAAATTACAACGCTCCATCTGATCTACTTTAGCCGGTAAAATTTTTCAAAGTAGCAAAAGCTATGATATTTGCTTGTTTTGAGGTTTCGATTTTGCGTTATGTGTCATTGCAGGCAAAGTTCACGAGATAAAAATTATTACTAAACACGTTTACCTTGCAGATGAATTGGGTAATTAATACTGAAAATTACAACGCTCCATCTGATCTAGTTTAGTCGGTAGGATTTTTCAAAGTAGCAAAATCCATGATATTTGCTTGTTTTCATGTTTCGATTTTACGTTATGTGTCATTACAGGCAAAGTTGATGAGATAAAAATTATTACTAAACACGTATATCTTTCAGATGAATTGGGTAATTAATACTGAAAATTACAACGCTCCATCTGATCTAGTTTAGTCGGTAGGATTTTTCAAAGTAGCAAAATCCATGATATTTGCTTGTTTTGATGTTTCGATTTTACGTTATGTGTCATTACAGGCAAAGTTGATGAGATAAAAATTATTACTAAACACGTTTATCTTGCAGATGAATTGGGTAATTAATACTGAAAATTACAACGCTCCATCTGATCTAGTTTAGCCGGTAGGATTTTTCAAAGTAGCAAAAGCCATGAAATTTGCTTGTTTTGATGTTTCGATTTTACGTTATGTGTCATTACAGGCAAAGTTGATGAGATAAAAATTATTACTAAACACGTATATCTTTCAGATGAATTGGGTAATTAATACTGAAAATTACAACGCTCCATCTGATCTAGTTTAGTCGGTAGGATTTTTCAAAATAGCAAAATCCATGATATTTGCTTGTTTTGATGTTTCGATTTTACGTTATGTGTCATTACAGGCAAAGTTGCTGAGATAAAAATTATTACTAAACACGTTTATCTTGCAGATGAATTGGGTAATTAATACTGAAAATTACAACGCTCCATCTGATCTAGTTTAGTCGGTAGGATTTTTCAAAGTAGCAAAAGCCATGAAATTTGCTTGTTTTGATGTTTCGATTTTACGTTATGTGCCATTGCAGGCAAAGTTGATGAGATAAAAATTATTACTAAACACGTTTATCTTTCAGATGAATTGGGTAATTAATACTGAAAATTACAACGCTCCATCTGATCTAGTTTAGCCGGTAGGATTTTTCAAAGTAGCAAAAGCCATGAAATTTGCTTGTTTTGATGTTTCGATTTTACGTTATGTGCCATTGCAGGCAAAGTTGATGAGATAAAAATTATTACTAAACACGTTTATCTTGCAGATGAATTGGGTAATTAATACTGAAAATTACAACGCTCCATCTGATCTAGTTTAGCCGGTAGGATTTTTCAAAGTAGCAAAAGCCATGAAATTTGCTTGTTTTGATGTTTCGATTTTACGTTATGTGCCATTGCAGGCAAAGTTGATGAGATAAAAATTATTACTAAACACGTTTATCTTGCAGATGAATTGGGTAATCAATACTGAAAATTACAACGCTCCATCTGATCTAGTTTAGTCGGTAGGATTTTTCAAATTAGCAAAAGCCATGAAATTTGCTTGTTTTGATGTTTCGATTTTACGTTATGTGCCATTGCAGGCAAAGTTGATGAGATAAAAATTATTACTAAACACGTTTATCTTTCAGATGAATTGGGTAATTAATACTGAAAATTACAACGCTCCATCTGATCTAGTTTAGCCGGTAGGATTTTTCAAAGTAGCAAAAGCCATGAAATTTGCTTGTTTTGATGTTTCGATTTTACGTTATGTGCCATTGCAGGCAAAGTTGATGAGATAAAAATTATTACTAAACACGTTTATCTTGCAGATGAATTGGGTAATTAATACTGAAAATTACAACGCTCCATCTGATCTAGTTTAGCCGGTAGGATTTTTCAAAGTAGCAAAAGCCATGAAATTTGCTTGTTTTGATGTTTCGATTTTACGTTATGTGCCATTGCAGGCAAAGTTGATGAGATAAAAATTATTACTAAACACGTTTATCTTGCAGATGAATTGGGTAATTAATACTGAAAATTACAACGCTCCATCTGATCTAGTTTAGCCGGTAGGATTTTTCAAAGTAGCAAAAGCCATGAAATTTGCTTGTTTTGATGTTTCGATTTTACGTTATGTGCCATTGCAGGCAAAGTTGATGAGATAAAAATTATTACTAAACACGTTTATCTTGCAGATGAATTGGGTAATTAATACTGAAAATTACAACGCTCCATCTGATCTAGTTTAGCCGGTAGGATTTTTCAAAGTAGCAAAATCCATGATATTTGCTTGTTTTGATGTTTCGATTTTACGTTATGTGTCATTACAGGAAAAGTTGATGAGATAAAAATTATTACTAAACACGTTTATCTTGCAGATGAATTGGGTAATTAATACTGAAAATTACAACGCTCCATCTGATCTAGTTTAGTCGGTAGGATTTTTCAAAGTAGCAAAAGCCATGAAATTTGCTTGTTTTGATGTTTCGATTTTACGTTATGTGCCATTGCAGGCAAAGTTGATGAGATAAAAATTATTACTAAACACGTTTATCTTGCAGATGAATTGGGTAATTAATACTGAAAATTACAACGCTCCATCTGATCTAGTTTAGCCGGTAGGATTTTTCAAAGTAGCAAAAGCCATGAAATTTGCTTGTTTTGATGTTTCGATTTTACGTTATGTGCCATTGCAGGCAAAGTTGATGAGATAAAAATTATTACTAAACACGTTTATCTTGCAGATGAATTGGGTAATTAATACTGAAAATTACAACGCTCCATCTGATCTAGTTTAGCCGGTAGGATTTTTCAAAGTAGCAAAAGCCATGAAATTTGCTTGTTTTGATGTTTCGATTTTACGTTATGTGCCATTGCAGGCAAAGTTGATGAGATAAAAATTATTACTAAACACGTTTATCTTGCAGATGAATTGGGTAATTAATACTGAAAATTACAACGCTCCATCTGATCTAGTTTAGCCGGTAGGATTTTTCAAAGTAGCAAAATCCATGATATTTGCTTGTTTTGATGTTTCGATTTTACGTTATGTGTCATTACAGGCAAAGTTGATGAGATAAAAATTATTACTAAACACGTTTATCTTGCAGATGAATTGGGTAATTAATACTGAAAATTACAACGCTCCATCTGATCTAGTTTAGTCGGTAGGATTTTTCAAAGTAGCAAAAGCCATCTGATCTAGTTTAGCCGGTAGGATTTTTCAAAGTAGCAAAAGCCATGAAATTTGCTTGTTTTGATGTTTCGATTTTACGTTATGTGCCATTGCAGGCAAAGTTGATGAGATAAAAATTATTACTAAACACGTTTATCTTGCAGATGAATTGGGTAATTAATACTGAAAATTACAACGCTCCATCTGATCTAGTTTAGCCGGTAGGATTTTTCAAAGTAGCAAAATCCATGATATTTGCTTGTTTTGATGTTTCGATTTTACGTTATGTGTCATTACAGGAAAAGTTGATGAGATAAAAATTATTACTAAACACGTTTATCTTGCAGATGAATTGGGTAATTAATACTGAAAATTACAACGCTCCATCTGATCTAGTTTAGTCGGTAGGATTTTTCAAAGTAGCAAAAGCCATGAAATTTGCTTGTTTTGATGTTTCGATTTTACGTTATGTGCCATTGCAGGCAAAGTTGATGAGATAAAAATTATTACTAAACACGTTTATCTTTCAGATGAATTGGGTAATTAATACTGAAAATTACAACGCTCCATCTGATCTAGTTTAGTCGGTAGGATTTTTCAAAGTAGCAAAAGCCATGAAATTTGCTTGTTTTGATGTTTCGATTTTACGTTATGTGCCATTGCAGGCAAAGTTGATGAGATAAAAATTATTACTAAACACGTTTATCTTGCAGATGAATTGGGTAATTAATACTGAAAATTACAACGCTCCATCTGATCTAGTTTAGCCGGTAGGATTTTTCAAAGTAGCAAAAGCCATGAAATTTGCTTGTTTTGATGTTTCGATTTTACGTTATGTGCCATTGCAGGCAAAGTTGATGAGATAAAAATTATTACTAAACACGTTTATCTTGCAGATGAATTGAGTAATTAATACTGAAAATTACAACGCCCAATCTGATCTAGTTTAGCCGGTAGGATTTTTCAAAGTAGCAAAAGCCATGAAAATTGCTTGTTTTTATGTTTCGATTTTACGTTATGTGCCATTGCAGGCAAAGTTGATGAGATAAAAATTATTACTAAACACGTTTATCTTGCAGATGAATTTGGTAATTAATACTGAAAATTACAACGCTCCATCTGATCTAGTTTAGCCGGTAGGATTTTTCAAAGTAGCAAAAGCCATGAAATTTGCTTGTTTTGATGTTTCGATTTTACGTTATGTGCCATTGCAGGCAAAGTTGATGAGATAAAAATTATTACTAAACACGTTTATCTTGCAGATGAATTGGGTAATTAATACTGAAAATTACAACGCTCCATCTGATCTAGTTTAGTCGGTAGGATTTTTCAAAGTAGCAAAAGCCATGAAATTTGCTTGTTTTGATGTTTCGATTTTACGTTATGTGCCATTGCAGGCAAAGTTGATGAGATAAAAATTATTACTAAACACGTTTATCTTTCAGATGAATTGGGTAATTAATACTGAAAATTACAACGCTCCATCTGATCTAGTTTAGCCGGTAGGATTTTTCAAAGTAGCAAAAGCCATGAAATTTGCTTGTTTTGATGTTTCGATTTTACGAATTGGGTAATTAATACTGAAAATTACAACGCTCCATCTGATCTAGTTTAGCCGGTAGGATTTTTCAAAGTAGCAAAATCCATGATATTTGCTTGTTTTGATGTTTCGATTTTACGTTATGTGTCATTACAGGCAAAGTTGATGAGATAAAAATTATTACTAAACACGTTTACCTTGCAGATGAATTGGGTAATTAATACTGAAAATTACAACGCTCCATCTGATCTAGTTTAGTCGGTAGGATTTTTCAAAGTAGCAAAAGCCATCTGATCTAGTTTAGCCGGTAGGATTTTTCAAAGTAGCAAAAGCCATGAAATTTGCTTGTTTTGATGTTTCGATTTTACGTTATGTGCCATTGCAGGCAAAGTTGATGAGATAAAAATTATTACTAAACACGTTTATCTTGCAGATGAATTGGGTAATTAATACTGAAAATTACAACGCTCCATCTGATCTAGTTTAGCCGGTAGGATTTTTCAAAGTAGCAAAATCCATGATATTTGCTTGTTTTGATGTTTCGATTTTACGTTATGTGTCATTACAGGAAAAGTTGATGAGATAAAAATTATTACTAAACACGTTTATCTTGCAGATGAATTGGGTAATTAATACTGAAAATTACAACGCTCCATCTGATCTAGTTTAGTCGGTAGGATTTTTCAAAGTAGCAAAAGCCATGAAATTTGCTTGTTTTGATGTTTCGATTTTACGTTATGTGCCATTGCAGGCAAAGTTGATGAGATAAAAATTATTACTAAACACGTTTATCTTTCAGATGAATTGGGTAATTAATACTGAAAATTACAACGCTCCATCTGATCTAGTTTAGTCGGTAGGATTTTTCAAAGTAGCAAAAGCCATGAAATTTGCTTGTTTTGATGTTTCGATTTTACGTTATGTG
>CAWYPV010000003.1:0-30279 GCA_963966075.1 Aphodius sticticus
ATAAATAAATAATAATATAAATAATAAATAAATAAATAAATAATAAATAAATAATAAATAAATAAATAAATAAATAATAAATAAATAATAAATAAATAATAATAAATAATAAATAAATAATAAATAAATAATAAATAAATAATAAATAAATAATAAATAAATAAATAATAAATAATAAATAAATAATAAATAAATAATAAATAAATAATAAATAAATAATAAATAAATAATAAATAAATAATAAATAAATAATAAATAAATAATAAATAAATAATAAATAAATAATAAATAAATAATAAATAAATAATAAATAAATAATAAATAAATAATAAATAAATAATAAATAAATAATAAATAAATAATAAATAAATAAATAAATAAATAATAAATAAATAATAAAATAATAAATAAATAATAAATAAATAATAAATAAATAATAAATAAATAATAAATAAATAATAAATAAATAATAAATAAATAATAAATAAATAATAAATAAATAATAAATAAATAATAAATAAATAATAAATAAATAATAAATAAATAATAAATAAATAATAAATAAATAATAAATAAATAATAAATAAATAATAAAATAAATAATAAATAAATAATAAATAAATAATAAATAAATAATAAATAAATAATAAATAAATAATAAATAAATAATAAATAAATAATAAATAAATAATAAATAAATAATAAATAAATAATAAATAAATAATAAATAAATAATAAATAAATAATAAATAAATAATAAATAAATAATAAATAAATAATAAATAAATAATAAATAAATAATAAATAAATAATAAATAAATAATAAATAAATTAATAAATAATAAATAAATAATAAATAAATAATAAATAAATAATAAATAAATAATAAATAAATAAATAAATAATAAAAATAATAAATAAATAATAAATAAATAATAAATAAATAATAAATAAATAATAAATAAATAATAAATAAATAATAAATAAATAATAAATAAATAATAAATAAATAATAAATAAATAATAAATAAATAATAAATAAATAATAAATAAATAATAAATAAATAATAAATAAATAATAAATAAATAATAAATAAATAATAAATAAATAATAAATAAATAATAAATAAATAATAAATAAATAATAAATAAATAATAAATAAATAATAAATAAATAATAAATAAATAATAAATAAATAATAAATAAATAATAATAAATAATAAATAAATAATAAATAAATAATAAATAAATAATAAATAAATAATAAATAAATAATAAATAAATAATAAATAAATAATAAATAATAAATAATAAATAAATAATAAATAAATAATAAATAATAAATAAATAATAAATAAATAATAAATAAATAATAAATAAATAATAAATAAATAATAAATAAATAATAAATAAATAATAAATAAATAATAAATAAATAATAAATAAATAATAAATAAATAATAAATAAATAATAAATAAATAATAAATAAATAATAAATAAATAATAAATAAATAATAAATAAATAATAAATAAATAATAAATAAATAATAAATAAATAATAAATAAATAATAAATAAATAATAAATAAATAATAAATAAATAATAAATAAATAAATAATAAATAAATAATAAATAAATAATAAATAAATAATAAATAAATAATAAATAAATAATAAATAAATAATAAATAAATAATAAATAAATAATAAATAAATAATAAATAAATAATAAATAAATAATAAATAAATAATAAATAAATAATAAATAAATAATAAATAAATAATAAATAAATAATAAATAAATAATAAATAAATAATAAATAAATAATAAATAAATAATAAATAAAATAATAATAATAAATAAATAATAAATAAATAATAAATAAATAATAAATAAATAATAAATAAATAATAAATAAATAATAAATAAATAATAAATAAATAATAAATAAATAATAAATAAATAATAAATAAATAATAAATAAATAATAAATAAATAATAAATAAATAATAAATAAATAATAAATAAATAATAAATAAATAATAAATAAATAATAAATAAATAATAAATAAATAATAAATAAATAATAAATAAATAATAAATAAATAATAAATAAATAATAAATAAATAAATAAATAAATAAATAAATAATAAATAAATAATAAATAAATAATAAATAAATAATAAATAAATAATAAATAAATAATAAATAAATAATAAATAATAATAAATAAATAATAAATAAATAATAAATAAATAATAAATAAATAATAAATAAAATAATAAATAAATAATAAATAAATAATAAATAAATAATAAATAAATAATAAATAAATAATAAATAAATAATAAATAAATAATAAATAAATAATAAATAAATAATAAATAAATAATAAATAAATAATAAATAAATAATAAATAAATAATAAATAAATAATAAATAAATAATAAATAAATAATAAATAAATAATAAATAAATAATAAATAAATAAAAAATAAATAAATAATAAATAAATAAATAAATAATAAATAAATAATAAATAAATAATAAATAAATAATAAATAAATAATAAATAAATAATAAATAAATAATAAATAAATAATAAATAAATAATAAATAAATAATAAAATAAATAATAAATAAATAATAAATAAATAATAAATAAATAAATAAATAAATAATAAATAAATAATAAATAAATAATAAATAAATAATAAATAAATAATAAATAAATAATAAATAAATAATAAATAAATAATAAATAAATAATAAATAAATAATAAATAAATAATAAATAAATAATAAATAAATAATAAATAAATAATAAATAAATAATAAATAAATAATAAATAAATAATAAATAAATAATAAATAAATAATAAATAAATAATAAATAAATAATAAATAAATAATAAATAAATAAAAATAAATAATAAAAAATAATAAATAAATAATAAATAAATAATAAATAAATAATAAATAAATAATAAATAAATAATAAATAAATAATAAATAAATAATAAATAAATAATAAATAAATAATAAATAAATAATAAATAAATAATAAATAAATAATAAATAAATAATAAATAAATAATAAATAAATAATAAATAAATAATAAATAAATAATAAATAAATAATAAATAAATAATAAATAAATAATAAATAAATAATAAATAAATAATAAATAAATAATAAATAAATAATAAATAAATAATAAATAAATAATAAATAAATAATAAATAAATAATAAATAAATAATAAATAAATAATAAATAAATAATAAATAAATAATAAATAAATAATAAATAAATAATAAATAAATAATAAATAAATAATAAATAAATAATAAATAAATAATAAATAAATAATAAATAAATAATAAATAAATAATAAATAAATAATAAATAAATAATAAATAAATAATAAATAAATAATAAATAAATAATAAATAAATAATAAATAAATAATAAATAAATAATAAATAAATAATAAATAAATAATAAATAAATAATAAAATAAATAATAAATAAATAATAAATAAATAATAAATAAATAATAAATAAATAATAAATAAATAATAAATAAATAATAAATAAATAATAAATAAATAATAAATAAATAATAAATAAATAATAAATAAATAATAAATAAATAATAAATAAATAATAAATAAATAATAAATAAATAATAAATAAATAATAAATAATAATAAATAAATAATAAATAAATAATAAATAAATAATAAATAAATAATAAATAAATAATAAATAATAAATAAATAATAAATAAATAATAAATAAATAATAAATAAATAATAAATAAATAATAAATAAATAATAAATAAATAATAAATAAATAATAAATAAATAATAAATAAATAATAAATAAATAATAAATAAATAATAAATAAATAATAAATAAATAATAAATAATAATAAATAAATAATAAATAAATAATAAATAAATAATAAATAAATAATAAATAAATAATAAATAAATAATAAATAAATAATAAATAAATAATAAATAAATAAATAAATAAATAATAAATAAATAATAAATAAATAATAAATAAATAATAAATAAATAATAAATAAATAATAAATAAATAATAAATAAATAATAAATAAATAATAAATAAATAATAAATAAATAATAAATAAATAATAAATAAATAATAAATAAATAATAAATAAATAATAAATAAATAATAAATAAATAATAAATAAATAATAAATAAATAATAAATAAATAATAAATAAATAATAAATAAATAATAAATAAATAATAAATAAATAATAAATAAATAATAAATAAATAAATAAATAATAAATAAATAATAAATAAATAATAAATAAATAATAAATAAATAATAAATAAATAATAAATAAATAATAAATAAATAATAAATAAATAATAAATAAATAATAAATAAATAATAAATAAATAATAAATAAATAATAAATAAATAATAAATAAATAATAAATAAATAATAAATAAATAATAAATAAATAATAAATAAATAATAAATAAATAATAAATAAATAATAAATAAATAATAAATAAATAATAAATAAATAATAAATAAATAATAAATAAATAATAAATAAATAATAAATAAATAATAAATAAATAATAAATAAATAATAAATAAATAATAAATAAATAATAAATAAATAATAAATAAATAATAAATAAATAATAAATAAATAATAAATAAATAATAAATAAATAATAAATAAATAATAAATAAATAATAAATAAATAATAAATAAATAATAAATAAATAATAAATGAATAATAAATAAATAATAAATAAATAATAAATAAATAATAAATAAATAATAAATAAATAATAAATAAATAATAAATAATAAATAAATAAATAATAAATAAATAATAAATAAATAATAAATAAATAATAAATAAATAATAAATAAATAATAAATAAATAATAAATAAATAATAAATAAATAATAAATAAATAATAAATAAATAATAAATAAATAATAAATAAATAATAAATAAATAATAAATAAATAATAAATAAATAATAAATAAATAATAAATAAATAATATATAAATAATAAATAAATAATAAATAAATAATAAATAAATAATAAATAAATAATAAATAAATAATAAATAAATAATAAATAAATAATAAATAAATAATAAATAAATAATAAATAAATAATAAATAAATAATAAATAAATAATAAATAAATAATAAATAAATAATAAATAAATAATAAATAAATAATAAATAAATAATAAATAAATAATAAATAAATAATAAATAAATAATAAATAAATAATAAATAAATAATAAATAAATAATAAATAAATAATAAATAAATAATAAATAAATAATAAATAAATAATAAATAAATAATAAATAAATAATAAATAAATAATAAATAAATAATAAATAAATAATAAATAAATAATAAATAAATAATAAATAAATAATAAATAAATAATAAATAAATAATAAATAAATAATAAATAAATAATAAATAAATAATAAATAAATAATAAATAAATAATAAATAAATAATAAATAAATAATAAATAAATAATAAATAAATAATAAATAAATAATAAATAAATAATAAATAAATAATAAATAAATAATAAATAAATAATAAATAAATAATAAATAAATAATAAATAAATAATAAATAAATAATAAATAAATAATAAATAAATAATAAATAAATAATAAATAAATAATAAATAAATAATAAATAAATAATAAATAAATAATAAATAAATAATAAATAAATAATAAATAAATAATAAATAAATAATAAATAAATAATAAATAAATAATAAATAAATAATAAATAAATAATAAATAAATAATAAATAAATAATAAATAAATAATAAATAAATAATAAATAAATAATAAATAAATAATAAATAAATAATAAATAAATAATAAATAAATAATAAATAAATAATAAATAAATAATAAATAAATAATAAATAAATAATAAATAAATAATAAATAAATAATAAATAAATAATAAATAAATAATAAATAAATAATAAATAAATAATAAATAAATAATAAATAAATAATAAATAAATAATAAATAAATAATAAATAAATAATAAATAAATAATAAATAAATAATAAATAAATAAATAAATAAATAATAAATAAATAATAAATAAATAATAAATAAATAATAAATAAATAATAAATAAATAATAAATAAATAATAAATAAATAATAAATAAATAATAAATAAATAATAAATAAATAATAAATAAATAATAAATAAATAATAAATAAATAATAAATAAATAATAAATAAATAATAAATAAATAATAAATAAATAATAAATAAATAATAAATAAATAATAAATAAATAATAAATAAATAATAAATAAATAATAAATAAATAATAAATAAATAATAAATAAATAATAAATAAATAATAAATAAATAATAAATAAATAATAAATAAATAATAAATAAATAATAAATAAATAATAAATAAATAATAAATAAATAATAAATAAATAATAAATAAATAATAAATAAATAATAAATAAATAATAAATAAATAATAAATAAATAATAAATAAATAATAAATAAATAATAAATAAATAATAAATAAATAATAAATAAATAATAAATAAATAATAAATAAATAATAAATAAATAATAAATAAATAATAAATAAATAATAAATAAATAATAAATAGATAATAAATAGATAATAAATAGATAATAAATAGATAATAAATAGATAATAAATAAATAATAAATAAATAATAAATAAATAATAAATAAATAATAAATAAATAATAAATAAATAATAAATAAATAATAAATAAATAATAAATAAATAATAAATAAATAATAAATAAATAATAAATAAATAATAAATAAATAATAAATAAATAATAAATAAATAATAAATAAATAATAAATAAATAATAAATAAATAATAAATAAATAATAAATAAATAATAAATAAATAATAAATAAATAATAAATAAATAATAAATAAATAATAAATAAATAATAAATAAATAATAAATAAATAAATAAATAAATAATAAATAAATAATAAATAAATAATAAATAAATAATAAATAAATAATAAATAAATAATAAATAAATAATAAATAAATAATAAATAAATAATAAATAAATAATAAATAAATAATAAATAAATAATAAATAAATAATAAATAAATAATAAATAAATAATAAATAAATAATAAATAAATAATAAATAAATAATAAATAAATAATAAATAAATAATAAATAAATAATAAATAAATAATAAATAAATAATAAATAAATAATAAATAAATAATAAATAAATAATAAAATAAATAATATAAATAAATAATAAATAAATAATAAATAAATAATAAATAAATAATAAATAAATAATAAATAAATAATAAATAAATAATAAATAAATAATAAATAAATAATAAATAAATAATAAATAAATAATAAATAAATAATAAATAAATAATAAATAAATAATAAATAAATAATAAATAAATAATAAATAAATAATAAATAAATAATAAATAAATAATAAATAAATAATAAATAAATAATAAATAAATAATAAATAAATAATAAATAAATAAATAAATAAATAATAAATAAATAATAAATAAATAATAAATAAATAATAAATAAATAATAAATAAATAATAAATAAATAATAAATAAATAATAAATAAATAATAAATAAATAATAAATAAATAATAAATAAATAATAAATAAATAATAAATAAATAATAAATAAATAATAAATAAATAATAAATAAATAATAAATAAATAATAAATAAATAATAAATAAATAATAAATAAATAATAAATAAATAATAAATAAATAATAAATAAATAATAAATAAATAATAAATAAATAATAAATAAATAATAAATAAATAATAAATAAATAATAAATAAATAATAAATAAATAATAAATAAATAATAAATAAATAATAAATAAATAATAAATAAATAATAAATAAATAATAAATAAATAATAAATAAATAATAAATAAATAATAAATAAATAATAAATAAATAATAAATAAATAATAAATAAATAATAAATAAATAATAAATAAATAATAAATAAATAATAAATAAATAATAAATAAATAATAAATAAATAATAAATAAATAATAAATAAATAATAAATAAATAATAAATAAATAATAAATAAATAATAAATAAATAATAAATAAATAATAAATAAATAATAAATAAATAATAAATAAATAATAAATAAATAATAAATAAATAATAAATAAATAATAAATAAATAATAAATAAATAATAAATAAATAATAAATAAATAATAAATAAATAATAAATAAATAATAAATAAATAATAAATAAATAATAAATAAAATAATAAATAAATAATAAATAAATAATAAATAAATAATAAATAAATAATAAATAAATAATAAATAAATAATAAATAAATAATAAATAAATAATAAATAAATAATAAATAAATAATAAATAAATAATAAATAAATAATAAATAAATAATAAATAAATAATAAATAAATAATAAATAAATAATAAATAAATAATAAATAAATAATAAATAAATAATAAATAAATAATAAATAAATAATAAATAAATAATATAATAATAATAATAAATAAATAATAAATAAATAATAAATAAATAATAAATAAATAATAAATAAATAATAAATAAATAATAAATAAATAATAAATAAATAATAAATAAATAATAAATAAATAATAAATAAATAATAAATAAATAATAAATAAATAATAAATAAATAATAAATAAATAATAAATAAATAATAAATAAATAATAAATAAATAATAAATAAATAATAAATAAATAATAAATAAATAATAAATAAATAATAAATAAATAATAAATAAACAATAAATAAATAATAAATAAATAATAAATAAATAATAAATAAATAATAAATAAATAATAAATAAATAATAAATAAATAATAAATAAATAATAAATAAATAATAAATAAATAATAAATAAATAATAAATAAATAATAAATAAATAATAAATAAATAATAAATAAATAATAAATAAATAATAAATAAATAATAAATAAATAATAAATAAATAATAAATAATAAATAAATAATAAATAAATAATAAATAAATAATAAATAAATAATAAATAAATAATAAATAAATAATAAATAAATCATAAATAAATAATAAATAAATAATAAATAAATAATAAATAAATAATAAATAAATAATAAATAAATAATAAATAAATAATAAATAAATAATAAATAAATAATAAATAAATAATAAATAAATAATAAATAAATAATAAATAAATAATAAATAAATAATAAATAAATAATAAATAAATAATAAATAAATAATAAATAAATAATAAATAAATAATAAATAAATAATAAATAAATAATAAATAAATAATAAATAAATAATAAATAAATAATAAATAAATAATAAATAAATAATAAATAAATAATAAATAAATAATAAATAAATAATAAATAAATAATAAATAAATAATAAATAAATAATAAATAAATAATAAATAAATAATAAATAAATAATAAATAAATAATAAATAAATAATAAATAAATAATAAATAAATAATAAATAAATAATAAATAAATAATAAATAAATAATAAATAAATAATAAATAAATAATAAATAAATAATAAATAAATAATAAATAAATAATAAATAAATAATAAATAAATAATAAATAAATAATAAATAAATAATAAATAAATAATAAATAAATAATAAATAAATAATAAATAAATAATAAATAAATAATAAATAAATAATAAATAAATAATAAATAAATAATAAATAAATAATAAATAAATAATAAATAAATAATAAATAAATAATAAATAAATAATAAATAAATAATAAATAAATAATAAATAAATAATAAATAAATAATAAATAAATAATAAATAAATAATAAATAAATAATAAATAAATAATAAATAAATAATAAATAAATAATAAATAAATAATAAATAAATAATAAATAAATAATAAATAAATAATAAATAAATAATAAATAAATAATAAATAAATAATAAATAAATAATAAATAAATAATAAATAAATAATAAATAAATAATAAATAAATAATAAATAAATAATAAATAAATAATAAATAAATAATAAATAAATAATAAATAAATAATAAATAAATAATAAATAAATAATAAATAAATAATAAATAAATAATAAATAAATAATAAATAAATAATAAATAAATAATAAATAAATAATAAATAAATAATAAATAAATAATAAATAAATAATAAATAAATAATAAATAAATAATAAATAAATAATAAATAAATAATAAATAAATAATAAATAAATAATAAATAAATAATAAATAAATAATAAATAAATAATAAATAAATAATAAATAAATAATAAATAAATAATAAATAAATAATAAATAAATAATAAATAAATAATAAATAAATAATAAATAAATAATAAATAAATAATAAATAAATAATAAATAAATAATAAATAAATAATAAATAAATAATAAATAAATAATAAATAAATAATAAATAAATAATAAATAAATAATAAATAAATAATAAATAAATAATAAATAAATAATAAATAAATAATAAATAAATAATAAATAAATAATAAATAAATAATAAATAAATAATAAATAAATAATAAATAAATAATAAATAAATAATAAATAAATAATAAATAAATAATAAATAAATAATAAATAAATAATAAATAAATAATAAATAAATAATAAATAAATAATAAATAAATAATAAATAAATAATAAATAAATAATAAATAAATAATAAATAAATAATAAATAAATAATAAATAAATAATAAATAAATAATAAATAAATAATAAATAAATAATAAATAAATAATATTGTAGAAAAATAGCTTCTTATATCTTTGCAATTGTTTATTAATTTACTATGTGGACATGTTTCGACAGTTTTAAACTGTCATCTTCAGCACATAATCTACAAAAAAGTACAATCAAAATTCACAAGAAAACCAAATGGTAGAGGCAAACCTACAGTCAAATCCGAAGCACAAACGGAACAAGCATCGGGAAAGCCACCGCAAAGACTTGTAGCAATTGGAGGCAAAACTAAACGGTAACAAACGGAAACGTGTCTAATTAAACGGAAACAAAAAAGTTTTGTTCAGGCTAAGAAATATAAATAATAGTTATTGAACTTACATGTTACAGGTTAAAATGTCATTCCAGACAATGTTATCGGTAAAACGGACTAGTCAAAAGTTAAAACAGCAAGCAATTATCTCAAAATCAAATTTCAAATTCGGAGAATGTCGAATAAGTACACATCATTCATGTAGGCGGTTCGAACGAGACAGAGCGACTATGAATGGCCGGAAGGTCATTCAACACCTCAAGAAGATACAAAAACGCAGCGGAGCGATACGAATAGCCGCAAAATGCTTAAAATGGAGAATTCAATAAATCTGAAAATGTATATAGTAAAACGAGATAGTGCATATCGCATAACTCTAATAAATAATCAATTAAACGAAATATAAAGAACAGGAAAGTTTAAACGTTAAAATAACACGACTATAAAAAATCATTTGAAGATATTGTCAAGAATAGAACAAAACTACAACACAATACAAGTTTCAAGAGTGGGTAAATTTTTGGTTGTTGGCGAGACGAATATGGGAACTATTGTAGATAAGTGAAAAGGGGTTTGTAAATAAAGTTGGTTTGATCGTTGAGTAAAACGAAATTTGGCATTTGTTTATGTCGTTCGATCTCAAGTTGTTCCAACAAATCTAATCTGTAGCCCTTAGGGCATCTATGTAAAAGCTTAACATTAGTGTAATCTATATTATGACCTGTGTCCAATCTGTGTCTATAAAGATTAGATGTAGATTGAGTTCTGTGTTCTCGGATTCGTCTTGCCAGAGATCTCCCTGTTTGTCCCACATAAATAGCGTTGCAATTACTGCATTGGACCGAATATACACCACTCTCCCCTTCCTCCGATAAAGAAACCCGACGCTGCTTAGAAAGTAAATTATAAAGTTGAGTGGTTGTTTTAAAAACGGGTACAATATTAAAGGATTTCAAACTTTTAACTAGTTTAGTGTTGGAAGTATTATACTTAAAGGACCTGTAGAAAGGGTTAGTAGTGTCCGAAGGTTCGCGGGTAAAAAGTGGGTCAAGTTTGGTGTTAATATCGTGTAAAACCTTATTGATTAATTTTTTGGGAAAACCGTTTTGGAAAGCAAGATTGTTGATGAAGTCCAGCTCATTGACTCTATCATGATGTGAAAGAGGATATGTCAAGGCCCGGCGAAAATAATATTTAATAGCGGCAAGTCGATGTGATACGGAGTGGAATGAATCATAGGGGATAATGGTGGTCACAGAGGTGGGCTTTCTATAAATATTAAATGTGAATTTGTCGTCATGTCGAGAAACGGACAAATCAAGAAAATTAAGCTGCTTTTCAGTTTCAATTTCGATAGTAAACTTAAGCTTGGGGTGTAGGTTGTTGATATAATTCAACATGTTGTTGAGGTTGTCACGATCACCTTCCCAAATACAAAAAACATCATCAACGTAACGTGTCCATGTCCCCACATAACGACAGAAAGGGTTATTAGGGTGAATAATATGATTATTCTCAATATGGTTCATGAAAACATCTGCGAGAAAACCGGAGAGAGGCAGTCCCATGGGGAGTCCGTCCTCTACTTTGTAAAATTTATGGTTAAAACTGCAGTAATTGTGAGAGATGACATGTCTAAGAATAGCCATCAAATGTGGTACGTTAGGGTCATTGGTGAAATGAGAAATCAACAAATTTTCCACAAGCTGAACGGTTAAGTCTAAGGGAATAGATGAATAGAGATTGGTAACATCAAAGGAAACCAAAATACAGCCTGAAGGGTTAAGTTGTTTTATGGAGTTGATGAAGTTCATACTATTTTTAACGGTAAAGGATGGGTTAAAGTTTATTGAATGAAGAATGTTAAGTATGAATTTGGATAGAAGAACTGTAGGAGAATTGTAGAAAGCAGTGATAGGGCGAATAGGGATGTCAGGTTTATGTAATTTAGGGAGAGAATACAGGTGTGGGATGGAAGGATTCATAGGTATGAAGGAGGATAAAAGAAAAAACTTGAAATTAGAAAAATGCATTAGAGTAGCTTTATGGGCGTTGATAATTTGTTTGGTTTTTGTGATAAAATTAGGTAGAGGATCCTTTTTGATTTCAACATAATTGTTGTTCCGAAAAAATTCAAATGTTTTTTCATTATATTTGTCTATGGGTAGTATAACAATACCGGCATTTTTATCAGCTCGGACTAAAATCGAGTTGTTATCATCCAATTTTTGCTTGATGGACCTGATATTTTTCCATTCTGAGATAGATTGAGTTGAAATTTTTCTATTAAGGGAATTCTCTTTCTTTAAGGATGGAATCAGGTCATTACGGATTTTTAAATGATCAGGGTGTCTATGGATAGCTACATCTAAGTCAATAGAGGAATCAATTATGTTACTGGAAGTTGGTATAGCATATTTATAACCTCTCTGCAGCAGATCTTTTTCAGCAGCGTCAAATTCAATACCGGAAAGATTAGAAAACTGTGATGTTTTGTTACCTTCGTGTGTATTCGGTCCAGCCGCTCGGTGAGGTGCATTTTTCAGTTTCAACCCTTTGGATCGTAGGCCTTTAAGCTTGAGGTTCTTCTTCCTCATATCTTCTCCACCACAGACTGTGGCGTAGTAATGTGCTTGTTGTATAATTTCCTCAATCTGGACATGATGAAGCATGTCGCGAAGTCTACGATGTAAATGTGTGAGTGCCTCCATGTCTCTCTCAATTCTACGATATTGTGAACGTTTTTGTCCCATGATTAACCTCCTCTCCAGCTTCCTCACTGTGGTCGAATCCAAATTCGCAGATCTAACCCTAGCGAAGTTTGGGGTTAAATTTTCATTGATGCAAGTGTTCAAGAAGTAAAGGTGATTCTCGCTTATCTTGATCCTTTTATGCAGCTTACGGAAATGGGCGATTGACGAAGCATAATCATTGGATAATTGGTTTGAGCCCATTGTGCAAAGTAAATGGATATTGTAGAAAAATAGCTTCTTATATCTTTGCAATTGTTTATTAATTTACTATGTGGACATGTTTCGACAGTTTTAAACTGTCATCTTCAGCACATAATCTACAAAAAAGTACAATCAAAATTCACAAGAAAACCAAATGGCAGAGGCAAACCTACAGTCAAATCCGAAGCACAAACGGAACAAGCATCGGGAAAGCCACCGCAAAGACTTGTAGCAATTGGAGGCAAAACTAAACGGTAACAAACGGAAACGTGTCTAATTAAACGGAAACAAAAAAGTTTTGTTCAGGCTAAGAAATATAAATAATAGTTATTGAACTTACATGTTACAGGTTAAAATGTCATTCCAGACAATGTTATCGGTAAAACGGACTAGTCAAAAGTTAAAACAGCAAGCAATTATCTCAAAATCAAATTTCAAATTCGGAGAATGTCGAATAAGTACACATCATTCATGTAGGCGGTTCGAACGAGACAGAGCGACTATGAATGGCCGGAAGGTCATTCAACACCTCAAGAAGATACAAAAACGCAGCGGAGCGATACGAATAGCCGCAAAATGCTTAAAATGGAGAATTCAATAAATCTGAAAATGTATATAGTAAAACGAGATAGTGCATATCGCATAACTCTAATAAATAATCAATTAAACGAAATATAAAGAACAGGAAAGTTTAAACGTTAAAATAACACGACTATAAAAAATCATTTGAAGATATTGTCAAGAATAGAACAAAACTACAACACAATACAAGTTTCAAGAGTGGGTAAATTTTTGGTTGTTGGCGAGACGAATATGGGAACTATTGTAGATAAGTGAAAAGGGGTTTGTAAATAAAGTTGGTTTGATCGTTGAGTAAAACGAAATTTGGCATTTGTTTATGTCGTTCGATCTCAAGTTGTTCCAACAAATCTAATCTGTAGCCCTTAGGGCATCTATGTAAAAGCTTAACATTAGTGTAATCTATATTATGACCTGTGTCCAATCTGTGTCTATAAAGATTAGATGTAGATTGAGTTCTGTGTTCTCGGATTCGTCTTGCCAGATATCTCCCTGTTTGTCCCACATAAATAGCGTTGCAATTACTGCATTGGACCGAATATACACCACTCTCCCCTTCCTCCGATAAAGAAACCCGACGCTGCTTAGAAAGTAAATTATAAAGTTGAGTGGTTGTTTTAAAAACGGGTACAATATTAAAGGATTTCAAACTTTTAACTAGTTTAGTGTTGGAAGTATTATACTTAAAGGACCTGTAGAAAGGGTTAGTAGTGTCCGAAGGTTCGCGGGTAAAAAGTGGGTCAAGTTTGGTGTTAATATCGTGTAAAACCTTATTGATTAATTTTTTGGGAAAACCGTTTTGGAAAGCAAGATTGTTGATGAAGTCCAGCTCATTGACTCTATCATGATGTGAAAGAGGATATGTCAAGGCCCGGCGAAAATAATATTTAATAGCGGCAAGTCGATGTGATACGGAGTGGAATGAATCATAGGGGATAATGGTGGTCACAGAGGTGGGCTTTCTATAAATATTAAATGTGAATTTGTCGTCATGTCGAGAAACGGACAAATCAAGAAAATTAAGCTGCTTTTCAGTTTCAATTTCGATAGTAAACTTAAGCTTGGGGTGTAGGTTGTTGATATAATTCAACATGTTGTTGAGGTTGTCACGATCACCTTCCCAAATACAAAAAACATCATCAACGTAACGTGTCCATGTCCCCACATAACGACAGAAAGGGTTATTAGGGTGAATAATATGATTATTCTCAATATGGTTCATGAAAACATCTGCGAGAAAACCGGAGAGAGGCAGTCCCATGGGGAGTCCGTCCTCTACTTTGTAAAATTTATGGTTAAAACTGCAGTAATTGTGAGAGATGACATGTCTAAGAATAGCCATCAAATGTGGTACGTTATACTAACCCTTTCTACAGGTCCTTTAAGTATAATACTTCCAACACTAAACTAGTTAAAAGTTTGAAATCCTTTAATATTGTACCCGTTTTTAAAACAACCACTCAACTTTATAATTTACTTTCTAAGCAGCGTCGGGTTTCTTTATCGGAGGAAGGGGAGAGTGGTGTATATTCGGTCCAATGCAGTAATTGCAACGCTATTTATGTGGGACAAACAGGGAGATCTCTGGCAAGACGAATCCGAGAACACAGAACTCAATCTACATCTAATCTTTATAGACACAGATTGGACACAGGTCATAATATAGATTACACTAATGTTAAGCTTTTACATAGATGCCCTAAGGGCTACAGATTAGATTTGTTGGAACAACTTGAGATCGAACGACATAAACAAATGCCAAATTTCGTTTTACTCAACGATCAAACCAACTTTATTTACAAACCCCTTTTCACTTATCTACAATAGTTCCCATATTCGTCTCGCCAACAACCAAAAATTTACCCACTCTTGAAACTTGTATTGTGTTGTAGTTTTGTTCTATTCTTGACAATATCTTCAAATGATTTTTTATAGTCGTGTTATTTTAACGTTTAAACTTTCCTGTTCTTTATATTTCGTTTAATTGATTATTTATTAGAGTTATGCGATATGCACTATCTCGTTTTACTATATACATTTTCAGATTTATTGAATTCTCCATTTTAAGCATTTTGCGGCTATTCGTATCGCTCCGCTGCGTTTTTGTATCTTCTTGAGGTGTTGAATGACCTTCCGGCCATTCATAGTCGCTCTGTCTCGTTCGAACCGCCTACATGAATGATGTGTACTTATTCGACATTCTCCGAATTTGAAATTTGATTTTGAGATAATTGCTTGCTGTTTTAACTTTTGACTAGTCCGTTTTACCGATAACATTGTCTGGAATGACATTTTAACCTGTAACATGTAAGTTCAATAACTATTATTTATATTTCTTAGCCTGAACAAAACTTTTTTGTTTCCGTTTAATTAGACACGTTTCCGTTTGTTACCGTTTAGTTTTGCCTCCAATTGCTACAAGTCTTTGCGGTGGCTTTCCCGATGCTTGTTCCGTTTGTGCTTCGGATTTGACTGTAGGTTTGCCTCTGCCATTTGGTTTTCTTGTGAATTTTGATTGTACTTTTTTGTAGATTATGTGCTGAAGATGACAGTTTAAAACTGTCGAAACATGTCCACATAGTAAATTAATAAACAATTGCAAAGATATAAGAAGCTATTTTTCTACAATATCCATTTACTTTGCACAATGGGCTCAAACCAATTATCCAATGATTATGCTTCGTCAATCGCCCATTTCCGTAAGCTGCATAAAAGGATCAAGATAAGCGAGAATCACCTTTACTTCTTGAACACTTGCATCAATGAAAATTTAACCCCAAACTTCGCTAGGGTTAGATCTGCGAATTTGGATTCGACCACAGTGAGGAAGCTGGAGAGGAGGTTAATCATGGGACAAAAACGTTCACAATATCGTAGAATTGAGAGAGACATGGAGGCACTCACACATTTACATCGTAGACTTCGCGACATGCTTCATCATGTCCAGATTGAGGAAATTATACAACAAGCACATTACTACGCCACAGTCTGTGGTGGAGAAGATATGAGGAAGAAGAACCTCAAGCTTAAAGGCCTACGATCCAAAGGGTTGAAACTGAAAAATGCACCTCACCGAGCGGCTGGACCGAATACACACGAAGGTAACAAAACATCACAGTTTTCTAATCTTTCCGGTATTGAATTTGACGCTGCTGAAAAAGATCTGCTGCAGAGAGGTTATAAATATGCTATACCAACTTCCAGTAACATAATTGATTCCTCTATTGACTTAGATGTAGCTATCCATAGACACCCTGATCATTTAAAAATCCGTAATGACCTGATTCCATCCTTAAAGAAAGAGAATTCCCTTAATAGAAAAATTTCAACTCAATCTATCTCAGAATGGAAAAATATCAGGTCCATCAAGCAAAAATTGGATGATAACAACTCGATTTTAGTCCGAGCTGATAAAAATGCCGGTATTGTTATACTACCCATAGACAAATATAATGAAAAAACATTTGAATTTTTTCGGAACAACAATTATGTTGAAATCAAAAAGGATCCTCTACCTAATTTTATCACAAAAACCAAACAAATTATCAACGCCCATAAAGCTACTCTAATGCATTTTTCTAATTTCAAGTTTTTTCTTTTATCCTCCTTCATACCTATGAATCCTTCCATCCCACACCTGTATTCTCTCCCTAAATTACATAAACCTGACATCCCTATTCGCCCTATCACTGCTTTCTACAATTCTCCTACAGTTCTTCTATCCAAATTCATACTTAACATTCTTCATTCAATAAACTTTAACCCATCCTTTACCGTTAAAAATAGTATGAACTTCATCAACTCCATAAAACAACTTAACCCTTCAGGCTGTATTTTGGTTTCCTTTGATGTTACCAATCTCTATTCATCTATTCCCTTAGACTTAACCGTTCAGCTTGTGGAAGATTTGTTGATTTCTCATTTCACCAATGACCCTAACGTACCACATTTGATGGCTATTCTTAGACATGTCATCTCTCACAATTACTGCAGTTTTAACCATAAATTTTACAAAGTAGAGGACGGACTCCCCATGGGACTGCCTCTCTCCGGTTTTCTCGCAGATGTTTTCATGAACCATATTGAGAATAATCATATTATTCACCCTAATAACCCTTTCTGTCGTTATGTGGGGACATGGACACGTTACGTTGATGATGTTTTTTGTATTTGGGAAGGTGATCGTGACAACCTCAACAACATGTTGAATTATATCAACAACCTACACCCCAAGCTTAAGTTTACTATCGAAATTGAAACTGAAAAGCAGCTTAATTTTCTTGATTTGTCCGTTTCTCGACATGACGACAAATTCACATTTAATATTTATAGAAAGCCCACCTCTGTGACCACCATTATCCCCTATGATTCATTCCACTCCGTATCACATCGACTTGCCGCTATTAAATATTATTTTCGCCGGGCCTTGACATATCCTCTTTCACATCATGATAGAGTCAATGAGCTGGACTTCATCAACAATCTTGCTTTCCAAAACGGTTTTCCCAAAAAATTAATCAATAAGGTTTTACACGATATTAACACCAAACTTGACCCACTTTTTACCCGCGAACCTTCGGACACTACTAACCCTTTCTACAGGTCCTTTAAGTATAATACTTCCAACACTAAACTAGTTAAAAGTTTGAAATCCTTTAATATTGTACCCGTTTTTAAAACAACCACTCAACTTTATAATTTACTTTCTAAGCAGCGTCGGGTTTCTTTATCGGAGGAAGGGGAGAGTGGTGTATATTCGGTCCAATGCAGTAATTGCAACGCTATTTATGTGGGACAAACAGGGAGATCTCTGGCAAGACGAATCCGAGAACACAGAACTCAATCTACATCTAATCTTTATAGACACAGATTGGACACAGGTCATAATATAGATTACACTAATGTTAAGCTTTTACATAGATGCCCTAAGGGCTACAGATTAGATTTGTTGGAACAACTTGAGATCGAACGACATAAACAAATGCCAAATTTCGTTTTACTCAACGATCAAACCAACTTTATTTACAAACCCCTTTTCACTTATCTACAATAGTTCCCATATTCGTCTCGCCAACAACCAAAAATTTACCCACTCTTGAAACTTGTATTGTGTTGTAGTTTTGTTCTATTCTTGACAATATCTTCAAATGATTTTTTATAGTCGTGTTATTTTAACGTTTAAACTTTCCTGTTCTTTATATTTCGTTTAATTGATTATTTATTAGAGTTATGCGATATGCACTATCTCGTTTTACTATATACATTTTCAGATTTATTGAATTCTCCATTTTAAGCATTTTGCGGCTATTCGTATCGCTCCGCTGCGTTTTTGTATCTTCTTGAGTGTTGAATGACCTTCCGGCCATTCATAGTCGCTCTGTCTCGTTCGAAACCGCCTACATGAATGATGTGTACTTATTCGACATTCTCCGAATTTGAAATTTGATTTTGAGATAATTGCTTGCTGTTTTAACTTTTGACTAGTCCGTTTTACCGATAACATTGTCTGGAATGACATTTTAACCTGTAACATGTAAGTTCAATAACTATTATTTATATTTCTTAGCCTGAACAAAACTTTTTTGTTTCCGTTTAATTAGACACGTTTCGTTTGTTACCGTTTAGTTTTGCCTCCAATTGCTACAAGTCTTTGCGGTGGCTTTCCCGATGCTTGTTCCGTTTGTGCTTCGGATTTGACTGTATGTTTGCCTCTGCCATTTGGTTTTCTTGTGAATTTTGATTGTACTTTTTTGTAGATTATGTGCTGAAGATGACAGTTTAAAACTGGTCGAAACATGTCCACATAGTAATTTAATAAACAATTGCAAAGATATAAGAAGCTATTTTCTACAATATCCATTTACTTTGCACAATGGGCTCAAACCAATTATCCAATGATTATGCTTCGTCAATCGCCCATTTCCGTAAGCTGCATAAAAGGATCAAGATAAGCGAGAATCACCTTTACTTCTTGAACACTTGCATCAATGAAAATTTAACCCCAAACTTCGCTAGGGTTAGATCTGCGAATTTGGATTCGACCACAGTGAGGAAGCTGGAGAGGAGGTTAATCATGGGACAAAAACGTTCACAATATCGTAGAATTGAGAGAGACATGGAGGCACTCACACATTTACATCGTAGACTTCGCGACATGCTTCATCATGTCCAGATTGAGGAAATTATACAACAAGCACATTACTACGCCACAGTCTGTGGTGGAGAAGATATGAGGAAGAAGAACCTCAAGCTTAAAGGCCTACGATCCAAAGGGTTGAAACTGAAAAATGCACCTCACCGAGCGGCTGGACCGAATACACACGAAGGTAACAAAACATCACAGTTTTCTAATCTTTCCGGTATTGAATTTGACGCTGCTGAAAAAGATCTGCTGCAGAGAGGTTATAAATATGCTATACCAACTTCCAGTAACATAATTGATTCCTCTATTGACTTAGATGTAGCTATCCATAGACACCCTGATCATTTAAAAATCCGTAATGACCTGATTCCATCCTTAAAGAAAGAGAATTCCCTTAATAGAAAAATTTCAACTCAATCTATCTCAGAATGGAAAAATATCAGGTCCATCAAGCAAAAATTGGATGATAACAACTCGATTTTAGTCCGAGCTGATAAAAATGCCGGTATTGTTATACTACCCATAGACAAATATAATGAAAAAACATTTGAATTTTTTCGGAACAACAATTATGTTGAAATCAAAAAGGATCCTCTACCTAATTTTATCACAAAAACCAAACAAATTATCAACGCCCATAAAGCTACTCTAATGCATTTTTCTAATTTCAAGTTTTTTCTTTTATCCTCCTTCATACCTATGAATCCTTCCATCCCACACCTGTATTCTCTCCCTAAATTACATAAACCTGACATCCCTATTCGCCCTATCACTGCTTTCTACAATTCTCCTACAGTTCTTCTATCCAAATTCATACTTAACATTCTTCATTCAATAAACTTTAACCCATCCTTTACCGTTAAAAATAGTATGAACTTCATCAACTCCATAAAACAACTTAACCCTTCAGGCTGTATTTTGGTTTCCTTTGATGTTACCAATCTCTATTCATCTATTCCCTTAGACTTAACCGTTCAGCTTGTGGAAGATTTGTTGATTTCTCATTTCACCAATGACCCTAACGTACCACATTTGATGGCTATTCTTAGACATGTCATCTCTCACAATTACTGCAGTTTTAACCATAAATTTTACAAAGTAGAGGACGGACTCCCCATGGGACTGCCTCTCTCCGGTTTTCTCGCAGATGTTTTCATGAACCATATTGAGAATAATCATATTATTCACCCTAATAACCCTTTCTGTCGTTATGTGGGGACATGGACACGTTACGTTGATGATGTTTTTTGTATTTGGGAAGGTGATCGTGACAACCTCAACAACATGTTGAATTATATCAACAACCTACACCCCAAGCTTAAGTTTACTATCGAAATTGAAACTGAAAAGCAGCTTAATTTTCTTGATTTGTCCGTTTCTCGACATGACGACAAATTCACATTTAATATTTATAGAAAGCCCACCTCTGTGACCACCATTATCCCCTATGATTCATTCCACTCCGTATCACATCGACTTGCCGCTATTAAATATTATTTTCGCCGGGCCTTGACATATCCTCTTTCACATCATGATAGAGTCAATGAGCTGGACTTCATCAACAATCTTGCTTTCCAAAACGGTTTTCCCAAAAAATTAATCAATAAGGTTTTACACGATATTAACACCAAACTTGACCCACTTTTTACCCGCGAACCTTCGGACACTACTAACCCTTTCTACAGGTCCTTTAAGTATAATACTTCCAACACTAAACTAGTTAAAAGTTTGAAATCCTTTAATATTGTACCCGTTTTTAAAACAACCACTCAACTTTATAATTTACTTTCTAAGCAGCGTCGGGTTTCTTTATCGGAGGAAGGGGAGAGTGGTGTATATTCGGTCCAATGCAGTAATTGCAACGCTATTTATGTGGGACAAACAGGGAGATCTCTGGCAAGACGAATCCGAGAACACAGAACTCAATCTACATCTAATCTTTATAGACACAGATTGGACACAGGTCATAATATAGATTACACTAATGTTAAGCTTTTACATAGATGCCCTAAGGGCTACAGATTAGATTTGTTGGAACAACTTGAGATCGAACGACATAAACAAATGCCAAATTTCGTTTTACTCAACGATCAAACCAACTTTATTTACAAACCCCTTTTCACTTATCTACAATAGTTCCCATATTCGTCTCGCCAACAACCAAAAATTTACCCACTCTTGAAACTTGTATTGTGTTGTAGTTTTGTTCTATTCTTGACAATATCTTCAAATGATTTTTTATAGTCGTGTTATTTTAACGTTTAAACTTTCCTGTTCTTTATATTTCGTTTAATTGATTATTTATTAGAGTTATGCGATATGCACTATCTCGTTTTACTATATACATTTTCAGATTTATTGAATTCTCCATTTTAAGCATTTTGCGGCTATTCGTATCGCTCCGCTGCGTTTTTGTATCTTCTTGAGGTGTTGAATGACCTTCCGGCCATTCATAGTCGCTCTGTCTCGTTCGAACCGCCTACATGAATGATGTGTACTTATTCGACATTCTCCGAATTTGAAATTTGATTTTGAGATAATTGCTTGCTGTTTTAACTTTTGACTAGTCCGTTTTACCGATAACATTGTCTGGAATGACATTTTAACCTGTAACATGTAAGTTCAATAACTATTATTTATATTTCTTAGCCTGAACAAAACTTTTTTGTTTCCGTTTAATTAGACACGTTTCCGTTTGTTACCGTTTAGTTTTGCCTCCAATTGCTACAAGTCTTTGCGGTGGCTTTCCCGATGCTTGTTCCGTTTGTGCTTCGGATTTGACTGTAGGTTTGCCTCTGCCATTTGGTTTTCTTGTGAATTTTGATTGTACTTTTTTGTAGATTATGTGCTGAAGATGACAGTTTAAAACTGTCGAAACATGTCCACATAGTAAATTAATAAACAATTGCAAAGATATAAGAAGCTATTTTTCTACAATATCCATTTACTTTGCACAATGGGCTCAAACCAATTATCCAATGATTATGCTTCGTCAATCGCCCATTTCCGTAAGCTGCATAAAAGGATCAAGATAAGCGAGAATCACCTTTACTTCTTGAACACTTGCATCAATGAAAATTTAACCCCAAACTTCGCTAGGGTTAGATCTGCGAATTTGGATTCGACCACAGTGAGGAAGCTGGAGAGGAGGTTAATCATGGGACAAAAACGTTCACAATATCGTAGAATTGAGAGAGACATGGAGGCACTCACACATTTACATCGTAGACTTCGCGACATGCTTCATCATGTCCAGATTGAGGAAATTATACAACAAGCACATTACTACGCCACAGTCTGTGGTGGAGAAGATATGAGGAAGAAGAACCTCAAGCTTAAAGGCCTACGATCCAAAGGGTTGAAACTGAAAAATGCACCTCACCGAGCGGCTGGACCGAATACACACGAAGGTAACAAAACATCACAGTTTTCTAATCTTTCCGGTATTGAATTTGACGCTGCTGAAAAAGATCTGCTGCAGAGAGGTTATAAATATGCTATACCAACTTCCAGTAACATAATTGATTCCTCTATTGACTTAGATGTAGCTATCCATAGACACCCTGATCATTTAAAAATCCGTAATGACCTGATTCCATCCTTAAAGAAAGAGAATTCCCTTAATAGAAAAATTTCAACTCAATCTATCTCAGAATGGAAAAATATCAGGTCCATCAAGCAAAAATTGGATGATAACAACTCGATTTTAGTCCGAGCTGATAAAAATGCCGGTATTGTTATACTACCCATAGACAAATATAATGAAAAAACATTTGAATTTTTTCGGAACAACAATTATGTTGAAATCAAAAAGGATCCTCTACCTAATTTTATCACAAAAACCAAACAAATTATCAACGCCCATAAAGCTACTCTAATGCATTTTTCTAATTTCAAGTTTTTTCTTTTATCCTCCTTCATACCTATGAATCCTTCCATCCCACACCTGTATTCTCTCCCTAAATTACATAAACCTGACATCCCTATTCGCCCTATCACTGCTTTCTACAATTCTCCTACAGTTCTTCTATCCAAATTCATACTTAACATTCTTCATTCAATAAACTTTAACCCATCCTTTACCGTTAAAAATAGTATGAACTTCATCAACTCCATAAAACAACTTAACCCTTCAGGCTGTATTTTGGTTTCCTTTGATGTTACCAATCTCTATTCATCTATTCCCTTAGACTTAACCGTTCAGCTTGTGGAAGATTTGTTGATTTCTCATTTCACCAATGACCCTAACGTACCACATTTGATGGCTATTCTTAGACATGTCATCTCTCACAATTACTGCAGTTTTAACCATAAATTTTACAAAGTAGAGGACGGACTCCCCATGGGACTGCCTCTCTCCGGTTTTCTCGCAGATGTTTTCATGAACCATATTGAGAATAATCATATTATTCACCCTAATAACCCTTTCTGTCGTTATGTGGGGACATGGACACGTTACGTTGATGATGTTTTTTGTATTTGGGAAGGTGATCGTGACAACCTCAACAACATGTTGAATTATATCAACAACCTACACCCCAAGCTTAAGTTTACTATCGAAATTGAAACTGAAAAGCAGCTTAATTTTCTTGATTTGTCCGTTTCTCGACATGACGACAAATTCACATTTAATATTTATAGAAAGCCCACCTCTGTGACCACCATTATCCCCTATGATTCATTCCACTCCGTATCACATCGACTTGCCGCTATTAAATATTATTTTCGCCGGGCCTTGACATATCCTCTTTCACATCATGATAGAGTCAATGAGCTGGACTTCATCAACAATCTTGCTTTCCAAAACGGTTTTCCCAAAAAATTAATCAATAAGGTTTTACACGATATTAACACCAAACTTGACCCACTTTTTACCCGCGAACCTTCGGACACTACTAACCCTTTCTACAGGTCCTTTAAGTATAATACTTCCAACACTAAACTAGTTAAAAGTTTGAAATCCTTTAATATTGTACCCGTTTTTAAAACAACCACTCAACTTTATAATTTACTTTCTAAGCAGCGTCGGGTTTCTTTATCGGAGGAAGGGGAGAGTGGTGTATATTCGGTCCAATGCAGTAATTGCAACGCTATTTATGTGGGACAAACAGGGAGATCTCTGGCAAGACGAATCCGAGAACACAGAACTCAATCTACATCTAATCTTTATAGACACAGATTGGACACAGGTCATAATATAGATTACACTAATGTTAAGCTTTTACATAGATGCCCTAAGGGCTACAGATTAGATTTGTTGGAACAACTTGAGATCGAACGACATAAACAAATGCCAAATTTCGTTTTACTCAACGATCAAACCAACTTTATTTACAAACCCCTTTTCACTTATCTACAATAGTTCCCATATTCGTCTCGCCAACAACCAAAAATTTACCCACTCTTGAAACTTGTATTGTGTTGTAGTTTTGTTCTATTCTTGACAATATCTTCAAATGATTTTTTATAGTCGTGTTATTTTAACGTTTAAACTTTCCTGTTCTTTATATTTCGTTTAATTGATTATTTATTAGAGTTATGCGATATGCACTATCTCGTTTTACTATATACATTTTCAGATTTATTGAATTCTCCATTTTAAGCATTTTGCGGCTATTCGTATCGCTCCGCTGCGTTTTTGTATCTTCTTGAGGTGTTGAATGACCTTCCGGCCATTCATAGTCGCTCTGTCTCGTTCGAACCGCCTACATGAATGATGTGTACTTATTCGACATTCTCCGAATTTGAAATTTGATTTTGAGATAATTGCTTGCTGTTTTAACTTTTGACTAGTCCGTTTTACCGATAACATTGTCTGGAATGACATTTTAACCTGTAACATGTAAGTTCAATAACTATTATTTATATTTCTTAGCCTGAACAAAACTTTTTTGTTTCCGTTTAATTAGACACGTTTCCGTTTGTTACCGTTTAGTTTTGCCTCCAATTGCTACAAGTCTTTGCGGTGGCTTTCCCGATGCTTGTTCCGTTTGTGCTTCGGATTTGACTGTAGGTTTGCCTCTGCCATTTGGTTTTCTTGTGAATTTTGATTGTACTTTTTTGTAGATTATGTGCTGAAGATGACAGTTTAAAACTGTCGAAACATGTCCACATAGTAAATTAATAAACAATTGCAAAGATATAAGAAGCTATTTTTCTACAATATCCATTTACTTTGCACAATGGGCTCAAACCAATTATCCAATGATTATGCTTCGTCAATCGCCCATTTCCGTAAGCTGCATAAAAGGATCAAGATAAGCGAGAATCACCTTTACTTCTTGAACACTTGCATCAATGAAAATTTAACCCCAAACTTCGCTAGGGTTAGATCTGCGAATTTGGATTCGACCACAGTGAGGAAGCTGGAGAGGAGGTTAATCATGGGACAAAAACGTTCACAATATCGTAGAATTGAGAGAGACATGGAGGCACTCACACATTTACATCGTAGACTTCGCGACATGCTTCATCATGTCCAGATTGAGGAAATTATACAACAAGCACATTACTACGCCACAGTCTGTGGTGGAGAAGATATGAGGAAGAAGAACCTCAAGCTTAAAGGCCTACGATCCAAAGGGTTGAAACTGAAAAATGCACCTCACCGAGCGGCTGGACCGAATACACACGAAGGTAACAAAACATCACAGTTTTCTAATCTTTCCGGTATTGAATTTGACGCTGCTGAAAAAGATCTGCTGCAGAGAGGTTATAAATATGCTATACCAACTTCCAGTAACATAATTGATTCCTCTATTGACTTAGATGTAGCTATCCATAGACACCCTGATCATTTAAAAATCCGTAATGACCTGATTCCATCCTTAAAGAAAGAGAATTCCCTTAATAGAAAAATTTCAACTCAATCTATCTCAGAATGGAAAAATATCAGGTCCATCAAGCAAAAATTGGATGATAACAACTCGATTTTAGTCCGAGCTGATAAAAATGCCGGTATTGTTATACTACCCATAGACAAATATAATGAAAAAACATTTGAATTTTTTCGGAACAACAATTATGTTGAAATCAAAAAGGATCCTCTACCTAATTTTATCACAAAAACCAAACAAATTATCAACGCCCATAAAGCTACTCTAATGCATTTTTCTAATTTCAAGTTTTTTCTTTTATCCTCCTTCATACCTATGAATCCTTCCATCCCACACCTGTATTCTCTCCCTAAATTACATAAACCTGACATCCCTATTCGCCCTATCACTGCTTTCTACAATTCTCCTACAGTTCTTCTATCCAAATTCATACTTAACATTCTTCATTCAATAAACTTTAACCCATCCTTTACCGTTAAAAATAGTATGAACTTCATCAACTCCATAAAACAACTTAACCCTTCAGGCTGTATTTTGGTTTCCTTTGATGTTACCAATCTCTATTCATCTATTCCCTTAGACTTAACCGTTCAGCTTGTGGAAGATTTGTTGATTTCTCATTTCACCAATGACCCTAACGTACCACATTTGATGGCTATTCTTAGACATGTCATCTCTCACAATTACTGCAGTTTTAACCATAAATTTTACAAAGTAGAGGACGGACTCCCCATGGGACTGCCTCTCTCCGGTTTTCTCGCAGATGTTTTCATGAACCATATTGAGAATAATCATATTATTCACCCTAATAACCCTTTCTGTCGTTATGTGGGGACATGGACACGTTACGTTGATGATGTTTTTTGTATTTGGGAAGGTGATCGTGACAACCTCAACAACATGTTGAATTATATCAACAACCTACACCCCAAGCTTAAGTTTACTATCGAAATTGAAACTGAAAAGCAGCTTAATTTTCTTGATTTGTCCGTTTCTCGACATGACGACAAATTCACATTTAATATTTATAGAAAGCCCACCTCTGTGACCACCATTATCCCCTATGATTCATTCCACTCCGTATCACATCGACTTGCCGCTATTAAATATTATTTTCGCCGGGCCTTGACATATCCTCTTTCACATCATGATAGAGTCAATGAGCTGGACTTCATCAACAATCTTGCTTTCCAAAACGGTTTTCCCAAAAAATTAATCAATAAGGTTTTACACGATATTAACACCAAACTTGACCCACTTTTTACCCGCGAACCTTCGGACACTACTAACCCTTTCTACAGGTCCTTTAAGTATAATACTTCCAACACTAAACTAGTTAAAAGTTTGAAATCCTTTAATATTGTACCCGTTTTTAAAACAACCACTCAACTTTATAATTTACTTTCTAAGCAGCGTCGGGTTTCTTTATCGGAGGAAGGGGAGAGTGGTGTATATTCGGTCCAATGCAGTAATTGCAACGCTATTTATGTGGGACAAACAGGGAGATCTCTGGCAAGACGAATCCGAGAACACAGAACTCAATCTACATCTAATCTTTATAGACACAGATTGGACACAGGTCATAATATAGATTACACTAATGTTAAGCTTTTACATAGATGCCCTAAGGGCTACAGATTAGATTTGTTGGAACAACTTGAGATCGAACGACATAAACAAATGCCAAATTTCGTTTTACTCAACGATCAAACCAACTTTATTTACAAACCCCTTTTCACTTATCTACAATAGTTCCCATATTCGTCTCGCCAACAACCAAAAATTTACCCACTCTTGAAACTTGTATTGTGTTGTAGTTTTGTTCTATTCTTGACAATATCTTCAAATGATTTTTTATAGTCGTGTTATTTTAACGTTTAAACTTTCCTGTTCTTTATATTTCGTTTAATTGATTATTTATTAGAGTTATGCGATATGCACTATCTCGTTTTACTATATACATTTTCAGATTTATTGAATTCTCCATTTTAAGCATTTTGCGGCTATTCGTATCGCTCCGCTGCGTTTTTGTATCTTCTTGAGGTGTTGAATGACCTTCCGGCCATTCATAGTCGCTCTGTCTCGTTCGAACCGCCTACATGAATGATGTGTACTTATTCGACATTCTCCGAATTTGAAATTTGATTTTGAGATAATTGCTTGCTGTTTTAACTTTTGACTAGTCCGTTTTACCGATAACATTGTCTGGAATGACATTTTAACCTGTAACATGTAAGTTCAATAACTATTATTTATATTTCTTAGCCTGAACAAAACTTTTTTGTTTCCGTTTAATTAGACACGTTTCCGTTTGTTACCGTTTAGTTTTGCCTCCAATTGCTACAAGTCTTTGCGGTGGCTTTCCCGATGCTTGTTCCGTTTGTGCTTCGGATTTGACTGTAGGTTTGCCTCTGCCATTTGGTTTTCTTGTGAATTTTGATTGTACTTTTTTGTAGATTATGTGCTGAAGATGACAGTTTAAAACTGTCGAAACATGTCCACATAGTAAATTAATAAACAATTGCAAAGATATAAGAAGCTATTTTTCT
>CAWYPV010000004.1:0-17500 GCA_963966075.1 Aphodius sticticus
AACAGCTATCACAAATTTGTTGCAGATTTTTCGGTAACAAATTATACAGATCTTCACGAATATATAAAAGATTCAACTCTTTTAATTGATCGATTAATTTTTCGATATTGGTTACCTCTTGCAAATATTGTTCACACACCTCCACCCCAGCTTCAAAATGCTTCTGACGCGCCAACAACTCTTCAAACGATGAATCACATCGAAAATCGTTCATCGATAAGATAGCATCTCGCACGAAAATATAGTACTCTTCTTGTTGGAGGTTGACAGCCTCTTTTAAGGTGTTAGCTTTTTCTTTTGAGAGGATGTCAAAAGCATAGCACGTCCACATTGTAAATGGTTTTGAAAACTGTGATAGCTACTTGGAACAGATTGCGTATTTAACCATCTAATCCCCACCACTGTAGGATAAACAGTTTCTTTTTTTGATAATATGGGATAACTTACACGAGGTACTTCTGATTCCTCCTCAAACTCAATGTATGTTAAGGTTAGGACGATAAATAGGTTTGCTTCCCACCAAATTTTTCAAATTGAACATTTTGCCCATCCTTATACAGACCAAACTGACTACAACAGTTTTCAAAATATTCAACGTTAAATATATTGTTTACAACTTTGGGCGGTAGTATTACTGTACCGAGGGATTCTAATTCTACAAGTAATTTCGACTTACTTCTACTAATTGTTACAACTGGATGTAGCAGACGTTCTGGCACATCACACAATCGTATTTTGTTTTGCCGAATTTTGTTGTTGTGGAGTCGGTTTTCTCGTTCTTCTGATAAAGCGGTGTCAGATGTCATAGGCTGGAACAGTGGGTCCGCTTTTCCTGGGTAAGCTACTAAATCATCTATGGAGTAATTCATGTTGGTTTGCGATTGTTTAGAGCGTTCTGCGAAGACTGATCGGCGGAAGGACGGCTTACATATTTATCGATTTCAACTGCGTCATACTTAAGAGTTGCAAACATGTTGTAAACAAGGTCACACAAGGTTGGATATACCATCATCACAATAACAATCAACTTTTGTTTAGTACTCAGTCTGAAAACAATGTCATTCAAGGTTGGAAACAGGTAGTTGACCGAGCAAGTTAGTGATGTATCCTTATATAAATGCCGTCAGACCATCGTAATCGTTAGTCTGAACTCCTCACCGGTCAAAAATGTTTGAGTGCGATAAGTGCGGTAAAAGTTATACCCGTGCGGATAATTTGAAGCGACATCAGCAAACATCATGTCAAGGAAAACGAATTAAATTAAATGATGATGATCAGTCGCTGACCAACTGTAGAAAATGTGAATTTTGCAATATTTTCGTCAATCAGAAATCATATTCAGCTCATTTACGCAGTAATGAGCATAAAGCTAATGCCCTGGTGATTACCGATGATGGTGTAGAAAAAATAGCGGGTGCATTTGGGAATAAAATTGTGAGTTATCGAATAGGTGAACCTAGACACTACGTAGATATGGACGATTTTCAAAATGATATGCGTGAAAAAGTCCTGACTTTAATAGAAAACATGCGATATGTGCACAGCAGTGTTAAAGTAAACTTGGAATGTTTTGCGATGTACTATCTAGCAACGAAAGATGATGCTGAGATTAAATCGTTTAATACCAAAAATGTGGTTGTTACAAGCGGGGTGAATTTATATGAGTTGTATACAAAATTTATTGGTGAAATAGCTGCTAAAATGTCTGAATTTCAAGAACGTGATTCAGGTAAGATAAGCTGTCATGTTTTCTTAATTGGTAAATGTATGATGTAAATCGATTTATTTCAGGTTGGACGCTGGTTCAAATTTTATATATGGAGGTTAACATCAATAAATATAATCCATTGAAAGCTTCGAGTTATGTTAAACTACCAGCTCCAATCATACATAAAAGAGCAGTCATAAATGTTCAAAATGAGGATCAAGCATGTTTTGCTTGGGCCATAACATCGGCATTATGTAAACCCAAAGGTATGCCGCAGAGAACTTCCTCCTACCCAAAGTATTCAACGGTTGCCAATTTCAAGCAGTTAAGATTTCCAGTAAGTCTGCAAGATGTTCCAATATTTGAGCAAAATAATAGTATATCTGTTAACGTGTACGGTTTGCAAGCAAGGTTTGAGGATGAGGTCGTCATGCATTATGTAGTTGGACCCTTACATCACACCGAGAACGAGCAAGATGTACACGTTAATTTATTATTAGTTTCTGACGGTAAAGGTAACAATCACTATTGCTGGATAAAGAGCTTATCACGCCTTATATCTAGTCAATTATCCCGCAATGGCCATGAAAAGTATATTTGTACAGGATGTTTAGTATATTTTGATGAAGACAGTAAATTAAAACGGCATAAAAAGGAAGATTGTAAAAGGGTAAGAGCGGTCTTACCAAGCGTTGAATATAAAATAAATAAGTACGGGGAAACAGTGCAGGAAAATATTTTACAATTTGAGAATTTTGAAAAGCAGTTAAGCGTACCGTTTGTCATCTATGCTGATTTTGAAGCTTTGCTTAAACCAATTAGTGTTGAAGACGAGATGGAATTCGATTATACGAAATCGTTTACTGCAAAATGTTATGAGCATGAGCCTTACGCGTTTGCTTATTATATTAAGTGCTCCTATAACGATGCACTGTCTAAGTTTGTAATATATCGTGGAGACAATGCGGCGGTTGAATTTATGAGGCGATTAGAAAGTGATGTGCAGGAAATCTATGTGAAATACTTAGGTATAACAATAGCATTAAATCCGTTAAGTGATCAGGAAAAACGCATTTTTGAGGATGCTACTACTTGTCATATTTGTGATAAATTTTTGCGCGCAAAGGATAAAGTGTGTGATCACGATCATCTTACAGGAGCGTTCAGAGGCGCTGCACATTCAGCATGCAACTTACAATACAAAATTCCGAAATTTATACCAGTATTTTTCCACAACTTAACCAATTATGATAGTCATCTATTCGTAAAAACTATGGCATTAAAACAAGAGCAAGTAGATGTAATCGCTCAAAATAAGGAAAAATATATCTCATTTTCGAAACGGGTTGTTGTTGGAGATATGATAGACTCTAAAGGAAAATATCAGAAGCTATTTCTAAAAATTAGATTTTTGGATTCATTTAGATTTATGGCATCATCGCTAGAGAAATTAGGATCGTATTTGGAGGATGATCATTGTAGAGAATTAAAAAACTATATAAAAGATGATACCAAATTTAAGTTAGTTCGCCAAAAAGGTGTCTTTCCATACTCTTTCATCGATTCATTCGACAAATTAGATTACCCACAATTACCAACTCGAGATGAATTTTACGATATATTATCCGACCAGAACATAGATGAAAAACGTTATAAACGTGCGCAATGCGTGTGGCGTACGTTTGATTGTAAAACCCTTGGCGATTACGCAGATATTTATTTAACATCGGATGTATTGATTTTAGCCGACGTTTTTGAAAATTTTCGCAAAATATGTATGCAAAATTATAAACTTGATGCGGCACATTATTTTACCGCACCAGGTCTAAGTTGGGATGCTATGTTGCGTATGACTGGTGTGAAATTAGATTTGCTAACAGATATTGATATGTTACATTTTTTTCAACACGGAATTCGTGGAGGGGTTAGTATGTGTACCAAAAGGAAAGAAATTGCAAATAATCCGTTTCTACCGAGCTATGATACCACAAAAGCTACCTCATACATCCTATACCTTGATGCTACTAATTTATACGGACATGCTATGTGTCAAAAACTTCCAATCGGATCATTTCGATGGTTTACTGAAAATGAGATCAATACACTTCAACTTGCAAATATGTATGATGATTTAAACGTAGGGTACGTATTGGAAGTTGATCTAAATTACCCTAACCATTTACACGATGTCCACAATGATTTTCCATTCTGTGCGGAAAATATAACACCTTTAGGATCAAAGAACCGCAAACTATTAAACACTTTATCAAAGAAATCAAAATATATTATTCATTATTTGAATTTGAAGCAATGTTTAGAGCATGGGCTCGAATTAACAAGAATTCATAGGGTTCTTAAATTTAAACAATCAAATTGGTTGAAGCGCTACATAGATTTTAATACTGGTAAGAGAAATGAGGGTACGAATGAATTTAGCAGGAATTTCTATAAACTAATGAACAACAGTATCTTTGGAAAGACAATGGAAAATGTGGAAAATCGAGTAGATATTAAATTATTAACGCATTTCGAATCACGACATCGAAAACTTGGGGCTGAAGTTTTTATAGCAAAACCGAATTTTAAATCTTCAAAAATATTTAGTGATTCTTTAGTTGCAGTGGAGATGAAAGTTGTGGAAGTTCATTACAAGAAACCATTATATGTAGGTTTTAGTGTTTTAGAAATATCGAAAAATATTATGTATGACTTCTATTATAATTTCCTAAAGGATAAGTATAGTGATCGAATATGTTTATTATATACAGATACAGATTCATTAATTGTATCCGTTAAAACGGATAACGTTTATAATGATATGAAAAATAGTCTAGATAAATTTGATACATCGAATTACCCTGCGACTAATATTCATCATATGTCGCGTACCGACTCCATTATAGGTAAAATGAAAGATGAATACGGTGGACGAATTATAGAATCATTTTACGGTACCGGAGCGAAAGCATATTGCGTTCAGGTTTTGGCAGACAATATCAATCAAGAAAAAGATATTAAAAAGCTAAAGGTGTTAAAAAGTATGTGATAGATAAACATTTAACTGTTGATGATTATAAAAGAATCGTTAATGATGGAGGATGTATTCTTAAGAAAATGTATGTGTTCAGATCACATTTACACACAATGTACACGGAATTAAAAAATAAAATTGCATTATCAGCAAAAGATGATAAACGGTATATTCTAGAAGATAATTGTAATACATTGGCTTGGGGTCACCACCAAATTGAAAATCCTTCAGCGTTGTTAGATGAGTTAATCGATTTATTCTATAAAAATAACTAGTTCGTAAGGAGTCTGATGTATAAATGGTATGTGATGTAATAAAAAGTATCTATTCAGTAAAAAGTGTTTTATTTGTATTAACATTAACAGTAAACGGTTATAATATATTATTTTTTGCGATCCATGAATTGTGTGCAGCACTTAAACCCATCCATTTGACGAGGACTTGATTTCCTTTACGTTTAATTACCTTTTCAACCAAATGAACATCTGGATGTTTCACTTTATGTAATTCATACTCGTAAAAACCTCCTAAGATATCTCCCCCTAGCGTGTCTTTAAGTTGGTAAGTTCGAGGACGTGTGTTTCGAATTTTGGCGATGGTGAAAACCTCATTAGACCAATTGGGGGTATAGTTTTTAGAAAAAGCTTGTCGATGTTTACTGATGCGAGCAAAATCACCAATCTTGAACTTTGCAGGTTTTGGATCCATAATTTTTAAAGAAGTGTACACTGTATTTAGAATTGTTTTAGCATTTTTCTGATTCACTTTAATTGGTTTGAATCCAGTTGTACTGTGAACGGTATTGTTGTAGTTACCCACTAATTTTGGTAATAACTCAAGCCAACGATAATTCCCTTGCATGGAAAATTCCTTCCACATTTTTTCCTTAATCGTCCGATTCAACCTTTCAACAATTGAACTCTTTAGACTGGAGTATGAGCTATAATGGTTGATTCCATTTTGTTTCATTAAGCTCTGGAATGACGCATTATAAAATTCTGTTCCCATGTCAGTTTGGATATTCTTCGGTATTTTCCTTTTATGTGCAGCAAATATTTCCGCCATTTGTGTTGATACTTCTCTTCCAGTTTTTGTTTTTAGCGGTTTTGCCCATGCATATTTAGAAAATGCGTTAATAACCATCAATATATATTTATAGCCTTTATTCTCTTTTGAATAGGGAATCATCTCAACTAAATCTGCTTGAAATAAGTCATTCAATCCTTTGATAATAACTTTTCGTCTTGGAAAATTTCTTCGTACTGGAGCATGAATTTCATTGATCAAATCCCTTTTAACTGAAGTCATCGTTTGATAAAAATATTTCAACATAAAATGGTGCTTTGGGATGTGTACGTGGACTATTGTATTTAATAGAGATCACGTCATTTACCTTAATCTTAACATTTATACCGCCTACATAAACAACGTCGTTGATGGTAATAGCCATATTAGGGCGGATGTGTACGTGTTTTATAGTGCCTTCGTAAAACCGGTTTCGGTAATAATCTTTGAAACCCTTGTTGTGGATTATCAAATTTTTGGTAGCGGAAAGTTCACCATCTCCAAAAAAGGTTATTACTGAACCCCCTTTTGCGATAGTTTCTAAAGGTCGGTGTTTGGTCGTATATATCTGATGGAGTAAATGTCTACCCAATCTATCAATGGTCATGATGTATACGTAAATTGAATGATGAAACGTGAATTGATGAATGATGCATAAAATGCAATGCGTAGCTATATAAACTTAATTATTGAATAGTTAGATGATAACGTGTGCTTCTTTTAATTCCTCAATAATTGAAATGATTTCATTGCTATGCCCATTGTGACCAGCTGCTTATGATGCCATTAAAAGACGTAATCGATCTACAAGCTCATTTGGATCATCCCAATATTGGAATTGGAACTTGACATTTGGAACGTATTGTTTTTCTATATAACCCGAACCAGTCTTCCATTTTTTTGCCCACCATACATTTGGAGCTCTGCCAGTTAATATAGGTTTTATAATATTCACATACTTATACCCTTTGTTTGCCGATATTCGCATATCCGGATTATATTGGAACCTAGGAGCGTTCGTCCTTTTTAAGAGATCTCTATATTGACGGACGTCTTCAACTGTAAATTTCCCTGGTTTCTTTTTAAAGATCAGTTCATAAAGTCCTCGGGTACCTTTATATTCAAAATCACCAATACTAATATTAGGACCAGTAAATTGAATTGGCTCACTTCCAATATATAAGTCTGAACCAACTTCGCGAACTCCGTATTTCTTATCAAATTCATCTGCCACGTCAACACCATAATCTTCAATGTAATGACGAGGCAGCTCATGAAATTGTTGTAACACTTCTTGTATTTCTGGTTGTTGTAATTGTTCCGATAGCCTTCTTTTAACAGTTTGAAGACGTTCTTCAACATCGTCAGCATATTCGTCTATATTAAAACTCTTTTCTTCTTCTTCTTCTTCTTCTTCTTCTTCTTCGCCTTCAAAGGGAGCTTCTGTTTTTGGCGGTGTTTCTGAGGTGGAGATAGTTCCAATTTCATCAAGTTTCAGAAACCGAGGTGTTCTTTTTAAAGATTTAGTGGGAGTTGAACTAATGGGTGATTCAAATTCTTTATACTTTTGTTTTGGTTTGCGATCGTTTATCAAGGACTCGTCTGTTGTATAATCAAATTGTTTGATACCACTTTTAGGTAGGATATAAACATTATGTAACTTATCAGCAATAGCTTTTAACGGTTCTGTAATAGGGGTATATGATGTTGCAATACTTTCTTTTGAAGCGGCTATGTCAGCTTTTAACATTTTAAGCTTATTACGCAGAATCTCACGAGCATTTACTAATTGCATAGTAAGAACCTTATCCATTTTGAATGAGTTACTTATTCAAACTGTTTCATTTGTGTTATGATAATTGTATATATGTATCAAAACCTTTACGGTACCGACCATTATTTTTAGCGCAATCAAGATCAATCACTAAGAATCCGTATTGATCAGTCCAACAAATTCGACATATGTTTTGGAATTGGTCAAATGTCATATCTGTACTGACATGGTCTTCAAAAATATGTCTCAAATTCGTTGAGTCTTGGCGAAAGGCGACAATGAGGTTACAATTGTCTCTCAACAGGTGTTTTGGAACAGCACCGTATGACTGACATAAATAAAAACAGTCAACGTTTTTATGTCGACCGAAGGAAAAATATTCCTTGATAACGTTTTGGGATGTACATTGAACATCATCAAAAATAATAACAGAATATTCTTTCACTGTACACGGCGGCACCATGGTATCAACATCAGAACACTCATAATAAAAAAACTCAGTCATCGGTTTAATTAAATACCGCAAATATTCATATTTCGGCTGGTTTAATGATTTAGAACAAAGGTATAAGTTTTTAAAACGTAATCCATTAGGGTGAGTTAGTAGTGTAAGTAAAATGTTTGTTTTTCCTGTGCCAGAACCACCCACAAAAAGAGCGCGTTTACAAGAGCCTCCAAATAGGTCACTATGACGTTGAAACGTTCCTGTGTCACACTCGCAATCAAAATTTTGCACAGGTAACGCGAGTTTATGATTAAAAAATTTCATTTTATTAAGTACCCCTTACCTTGGATGGTAAGAAGAGTAATGACTATTCAAAGGTGTGTTGTACGTTATACGGAAATGAAAGACAATCTATTCTCTAATCTATATAATCTTTATTTTTTTATGTAAATAAAGAGATTAAAATGTCCAACCTTCTAAGAAGCTCCGGATATTTTCGCGATAGGCTTCCATCCTACGAACATCCTCATCAGCTCGTCTGAGAAGATCGTCCAGATATTTCCTACGATCTAAAATTTCTTCATCGATATCCGCCAACATATTTAGCAACGTTGATCGGTATCGATCCAAATTTTTTGGGAAATATCCGGGCATGAAAGCCGCTGAGTGGTCTTGAGGGGTGAAGGTGGGTTGAAGGTTCATACATGAGCCTTCCGCGATATTGGAGGAACTGTCATCAGTCACCGAGTTGACGTGACCATAATAATTATGCGGTGGAACTAATTGAACGTCCCCCAATATGCGTACTGCGTTGCTACTTCTCATCGGTCCCATTTCCACATTTTCGGGTTGGAGCAACTGAAGATCACTGGTTTCTACCAGTTCCACATCTGAAAGGGCTGCTAATTGGCTTAGAACCATTGGCGGTTCCGCAGCACCCACATCATCCCCAACCGGTGACCGCAGTTCACCAACCAATGATGGTGCTTCATGCCTTGTAACGGGTGTGGCAACACCCGAAGATTCGCTCCCTTCATAGTCTGGGCGGAAGCAGCAGTCTTGACGTCGTGCTCTGAGGGCCTTCAATGTTATCGGCGTGGTTATGGGGGCAGTAGGAGATGTTGGAGAAACAATGTTAGTGGGGGAGTTTAATCTCACAACCATTATGGGGGGTTGCGGATACGGTTCAGAGGGATTCGTTACATTAGCGAAATACTTCTTTAGATCTTTAGCAGTAGCGCGCTTAGTTGCTCGCAGTTTACTGCGGCAACCATCCTTCTCCGACACAACCGTTGATGGTAAAGTGGTGTTAAGAAAGTCATCCCCATCTTGAGTTGACATCATGAATGTATTTTTCATATCATACGCCATTTCTAACGAGATATAAATAATGGACAACTTAATATTATATGGTTGAAAAAGAACTTACGAGATTTGTCGGTTTGTTTGGTGACTGACTGGCTAGTTGGTCCTAAGAAGATTGGTTGACACTAGTTAATTTTGATGAGAATGGTTTCAACGCTCACACTGAAATGTAACGGTAACAGACCAGGAATTTATAGGTAAGTCGATTGTGACGTTAGTAGCCCAAATCCGGTAAATAGAATTAGTGAAGGTCGTCGGCATAACCAGCTTACTAAATTTTCAAAGCATGATATGTCATGCATAGAAGTCAACAAGTTTTTATGTGTCTGACCTTTATAGTTCCAGACGATTATGTCATGTCATGAATACTGATAGAAGTCAACAAGTTTTTATGTGTCTGACCTTTAGAAGTCCAGACGTTGATGTCATGTGTTTTGGTGTTTACCGGACTTATTGTGGTTACAATCATCCTCTCCCCGCGCTCTCCAATTTATATAAAGACTGACATTCAAACTCGCGAACTAACAGTTAAAAATTGTGTTTGTGATAGGTATGTTTATTTATATATTATTCATTTATTATCTTCAACTTCCCAGCCGCCTCATTATTATTATATAGTGGAAATTACTTCATACTCATTTCAGACATAACATCGATTATAATGTGTGGATACTTTGCCCCCCATATTTAACCTCAAAATGAAACGAGATACTTTGTCAAACTCCTTTATTACACATCTAACATTTTGCAACATTTTGCAACATTACATCAAAAATAAATAAATAATAAATAAATAATAAATAAATAATAAATAAATAATAAATAAATAATAAATAAATAATAAATAAATAATAAATAAATAATAAATAAATAATAAAAAATAATAAACAAATAATAAAGAAATAATAAATAAATAATAAATAAATAATAAATAAATAATAAATAAATAATAAATAAATAATAAATAAATAATAAATAAATAATAAATAAATAAGAAATAAATAAGAAATAAATAATAAATAAATAATAAATAAATAATAAATAAATAATAAATAAATAATAAATAAATAATAAATAAATAATAAATAAATAATAAATAAATAATAAATAAATAATAAATAAATAATAAATAAATAATAAATAAATAATAAATAAATAATAAATAAATAATAAATAAATAATAAATAAATAATAAATAAATAATAAATAAATAATAAATAAATAATAAATAAATAATAAATAAATAATAAATAAATAATAAATAAATAATAAATAAATAATAAATAAATAATAAATAAATAATAAATAAATAATAAATAAATAATAAATAAATAATAAATAAATAATAAATAAATAATAAATAAATAATAAATAAATAATAAATAAATAATAAATAAATAATAAATAAATAATAAATAAATAATAAATAAATAATAAATAAATAATAAATAAATAATAAATAAATAATAAATAAATAATAAATAAATAATAAATAAATAATAAATAAATAATAAATAAATAATAAATAAATAATAAATAAATAATAAATAAATAATAAATAAATAATAAATAAATAATAAATAAATAATAAATAAATAATAAATAAATAATAAATAAATAATAAATAAATAATAAATAAATAATAAATAAATAATAAATAAATAATAAATAAATAATAAATAAATAATAAATAAATAATAAATAAATAATAAATAAATAATAAATAAATAATAAATAAATAATAAATAAATAATAAATAAATAATAAATAAATAATAAATAAATAATAAATAAATAATAAATAAATAATAAATAAATAATAAATAAATAATAAATAAATAATAAATAAATAATAAATAAATAATAAATAAATAATAAATAAATAATAAATAAATAATAAATAAATAATAAATAAATAATAAATAAATAATAAATAAATAATAAATAAATAATAAATAAATAATAAATAAATAATAAATAAATAATAAATAAATAATAAATAAATAATAAATAAATAATAAATAAATAATAAATAAATAATAAATAAATAATAAATAAATAATAAATAAATAATAAATAAATAATAAATAAATAATAAATAAATAATAAATAAATAATAAATAAATAATAAATAAATAATAAATAAATAATAAATAAATAATAAATAAATAATAAATAAATAATAAATAAATAATAAATAAATAATAAATAAATAATAAATAAATAATAAATAAATAATAAATAAATAATAAATAAATAATAAATAAATAATAAATAAATAATAAATAAATAATAAATAAATAATAAATAAATAATAAATAAATAATAAATAAATAATAAATAAATAATAAATAAATAATAAATAAATAATAAATAAATAATAAATAAATAATAAATAAATAATAAATAAATAATAAATAAATAATAAATAAATAATAAATAAATAATAAATAAATAATAAATAAATAATAAATAAATAATAAATAAATAATAAATAAATAATAAATAAATAATAAATAAATAATAAATAAATAATAAATAAATAATAAATAAATAATAAATAAATAATAAATAAATAATAAATAAATAATAAATAAATAATAAATAAATAATAAATAAATAATAAATAAATAATAAATAAATAATAAATAAATAATAAATAAATAATAAATAAATAATAAATAAATAATAAATAAATAATAAATAAATAATAAATAAATTATAAATAAATAATAAATAAATAATAAATAAATAATAAATAAATAATAAATAAATAATAAATAAATAATAAATAAATAATAAATAAATAATAAATAAATAATAAATAAATAATAAATAAATAATAAATAAATAATAAATAAATAATAAATAAATAATAAATAAATAGTAAATAAATAGTAAATAAATAGTAAATAAATAATAAATAAATAATAAATAAATAATAAATAAATAATAAATAAATAATAAATAAATAATAAATAAATAATAAATAAATAATAAATAAATAATAAATAAATAATAAATAAATAATAAATAAATAATAAATAAATAATAAATAAATAATAAATAAATAATAAATAAATAATAAATAAATAATAAATAAATAATAAATAAATAATAAATAAATAATAAATAAATAATAAATAAATAATAAATAAATAATAAATAAATAATAAATAAATAATAAATAAATAATAAATAAATAATAAATAAATAATAAATAAATAATAAATAAATAATAAATAAATAATAAATAAATAATAAATAAATAATAAATAAATAATAAATAAATAATAAATAAATAATAAATAAATAATAAATAAATAATAAATAAATAATAAATAAATAATAAATAAATAATAAATAAATAATAAATAAATAATAAATAAATAATAAATAAATAATAAATAAATAATAAATAAATAATAAATAAATAATAAATAAATAATAAATAAATAATAAATAAATAATAAATAAATAATAAATAAATAATAAATAAATAATAAATAAATAATAAATAAATAATAAATAAATAATAAATAAATAATAAATAAATAATAAATAAATAATAAATAAATAATAAATAAATAATAAATAAATAATAAATAAATAATAAATAAATAATAAATAAATAATAAATAAATAATAAATAAATAATAAATAAATAATAAATAAATAATAAATAAATAATAAATAAATAATAAATAAATAATAAATAAATAATAAATAAATAATAAATAAATAATAAATAAATAATAAATAAATAATAAATAAATAAAAAATAAATAATAAATAAATAATAAATAAATAATAAATAAATAATAAATAAATAATAAATAAATAATAAATAAATAATAAATAAATAATAAATAAATAATAAATAAATAATAAATAAATAATAAATAAATAATAAATAAATAATAAATAAATAATAAATAAATAATAAATAAATAATAAATAAATAATAAATAAATAATAAATAAATAATAAATAAATAATAAATAAATAATAAATAAATAATAAATAAATAATAAATAAATAATAAATAAATAATAAATAAATAATAAATAAATAATAAATAAATAATAAATAAATAATAAATAAATAATAAATAAATAATAAATAAATAATAAATAAATAATAAATAATAATAAATAAATAATAAATAAATAATAAATAAATAATAAATAAATAATAAATAAATAATAAATAAATAATAAATAAATAATAAATAAATAATAAATAAATAATAAATAAATAATAAATAAATAATAAATAAATAATAAATAAATAATAAATAAATAATAAATAAATAATAAATAAATAATAAATAAATAATAAATAAATAATAAATAAATAATAAATAAATAATAAATAAATAATAAATAAATAATAAATAAATAATAAATAAATAATAAATAAATAATAAATAAATAATAAATAAATAATAAATAAATAATAAATACATAATAAATAAATAATAAATAAATAATAAATAAATAATAAATAAATAATAAATAAATAATAAATAAATAATAAATAAATAATAAATAAATAATAAATAAATAATAAATAAATAATAAATAAATAATAAATAAATAATAAATAAATAATAAATAAATAATAAATAAATAATAAATAAATAATAAATAAATAATAAATAAATAATAAATAAATAATAAATAAATAATAAATAAATAATAAATAAATAATAAATAAATAATAAATAAATAATAAATAAATAATAAATAAATAATAAATAAATAATAAATAAATAATAAATAAATAATAAATAAATAATAAATAAATAATAAATAAATAATAAATAAATAATAAATAAATAATAAATAAATAATAAATAAATAATAAATAAATAATAAATAAATAATAAATAAATAATAAATAAATAATAAATAAATAATAAATAAATAATAAATAAATAATAAATAAATAATAAATAAATAATAAATAAATAATAAATAAATAATAAATAAATAATAAATAAATAATAAATAAATAATAAATAAATAATAAATAAATAATAAATAAATAATAAATAAATAATAAATAAATAATAAATAAATAATAAATAAATAATAAATAAATAATAAATAAATAATAAATAAATAAATAATAAATAAATAATAAATAAATAATAAATAAATAATAAATAAATAATAAATAAATAATAAATAAATAAAAATAAATAATAAATAAATAATAAATAAATAATAAATAAATAATAAATAAATAATAAATAAATAATAAATAAATAATAAATAAATAATAAATAAATAATAAATAAATAATAAATAAATAATAAATAAATAATAAATAAATAATAAATAAATAATAAATAAATAATAAATAAATAATAAATAAATAATAAATAAATAATAAATAAATAATAAATAAATAATAAATAAATAATAAATAAATAATAAATAAATAATAAATAAATAATAAATAAATAATAAATAAATAATAAATAAATAATAAATAAATAATAAATAAATAATAAATAAATAATAAATAAATAATAAATAAATAATAAATAAATAATAAATAAATAATAAATAAATAATAAATAAATAATAAATAAATAATAAATAAATAATAAATAAATAATAAATAAATAATAAATAAATAATAAATAAATAATAAATAAATAATAAATAAATAATAAATAAATAATAAATAAATAATAAATAAATAATAAATAAATAATAAATAAATAATAAATAAATAATAAATAAATAATAAATAAATAATAAATAAATAATAAATAAATAATAAATAAATAATAAATAAATAATAAATAAATAATAAATAAATAATAAATAAATAATAAATAAATAATAAATAAATAATAAATAAATAATAAATAAATAATAAATAAATAATAAATAAATAATAAATAAATAATAAATAAATAATAAATAAATAATAAATAAATAATAAATAAATAATAAATAAATAATAAATAAATAATAAATAAATAATAAATAAATAATAAATAAATAATAAATAAATAATAAATAAATAATAAATAAATAATAAATAAATAATAAATAAATAATAAATAAATAATAAATAAATAATAAATAAATAATAAATAAATAATAAATAAATAATAAATAAATAATAAATAAATAATAAATAAATAATAAATAAATAATAAATAAATAATAAATAAATAATAAATAAATAATAAATAAATAATAAATAAATAATAAATAAATAATAAATAAATAATAAATAAATAATAAATAAATAATAAATAAATAATAAATAAATAATAAATAAATAATAAATAAATAATAAATAAATAATAAATAAATAATAAATAAATAATAAATAAATAATAAATAAATAATAAATAAATAATAAATAAATAATAAATAAATAATAAATAAATAATAAATAAATAATAAATAAATAATAAATAAATAATAAATAAATAATAAATAAATAATAAATAAATAATAAATAAATAATAAATAAATAATAAATAAATAATAAATAAATAATAAATAAATAATAAATAAATAATAAATAAATAATAAATAAATAATAAATAAATAATAAATAAATAATAAATAAATAATAAATAAATAATAAATAAATAATAAATAAATAATAAATAAATAATAAATAAATAATAAATAAATAATAAATAAATAATAAATAAATAATAAATAAATAATAAATAAATAATAAATAAATAATAAATAAATAATAAATAAATAATAAATAAATAATAAATAAATAATAAATAAATAATAAATAAATAATAAATAAATAATAAATAAATAATAAATAAATAATAAATAAATAATAAATAAATAATAAATAAATAATAAATAAATAATAAATAAATAATAAATAAATAATAAATAAATAATAAATAAATAATAAATAAATAATAAATAAATAATAAATAAATAATAAATAAATAATAAATAAATAATAAATAAATAATAAATAAATAATAAATAAATAATAAATAAATAATAAATAAATAATAAATAAATAATAAATAAATAATAAATAAATAATAAATAAATAATAAATAAATAATAAATAAATAATAAATAAATAATAAATAAATAATAAATAAATAATAAATAAATAATAAATAAATAATAAATAAATAATAAATAAATAATAAATAAATAATAAATAAATAATAAATAAATAATAAATAAATAATAAATAAATAATAAATAAATAATAAATAAATAATAAATAAATAATAAATAAATAATAAATAAATAATAAATAAATAATAAATAAATAATAAATAAATAATAAATAAATAATAAATAAATAATAAATAAATAATAAATAAATAATAAATAAATAATAAATAAATAATAAATAAATAATAAATAAATAATAAATAAATAATAAATAAATAATAAATAAATAATAAATAAATAATAAATAAATAATAAATAAATAATAAATAAATAATAAATAAATAATAAATAAATAATAAATAAATAATAAATAAATAATAAATAAATAATAAATAAATAATAAATAAATAATAAATAAATAATAAATAAATAATAAATAAATAATAAATAAATAATAAATAAATAATAAATAAATAATAAATAAATAATAAATAAATAATAAATAAATAATAAATAAATAATAAATAAATAATAAATAAATAATAAATAAATAATAAATAAATAATAAATAAATAATAAATAAATAATAAATAAATAATAAATAAATAATAAATAAATAATAAATAAATAAATAATAAATAAATAATAAATAAATAATAAATAAATAATAAATAAATAATAAATAAATAATAAATAAATAATAAATAAATAATAAATAAATAATAAATAAATAATAAATAAATAATAAATAAATAATAAATAAATAATAAATAAATAATAAATAAATAATAAATAAATAATAAATAAATAATAAATAAATAATAAATAAATAATAAATAAATAATAAATAAATAATAAATAAATAATAAATAAATAATAAATAAATAATAAATAAATAATAAATAAATAATAAATAAATAATAAATAAATAATAAATAAATAATAAATAAATAATAAATAAATAATAAATA
>CAWYPV010000004.1:22500-53000 GCA_963966075.1 Aphodius sticticus
TAAATAAATAATAAATAAATAATAAATAAATAATAAATAAATAATAAATAAATAATAAATAAATAATAAATAAATAATAAATAAATAATAAATAAATAATAAATAAATAATAAATAAATAATAAATAAATAATAAATAAATAATAAATAAATAATAAATAAATAATAAATAAATAATAAATAAATAATAAATAAATAATAAATAAATAATAAATAAATAATAAATAAATAATAAATAAATAATAAATAAATAATAAATAAATAATAAATAAATAATAAATAAATAATAAATAAATAATAAATAAATAATAAATAAATAATAAATAAATAATAAATAAATAATAAATAAATAATAAATAAATAATAAATAAATAATAAATAAATAATAAATAAATAATAAATAAATAATAAATAAATAATAAATAAATAATAAATAAATAATAAATAAATAATAAATAAATAATAAATAAATAATAAATAAATAATAAATAAATAATAAATAAATAATAAATAAATAATAAATAAATAATAAATAAATAATAAATAAATAATAAATAAATAATAAATAAATAATAAATAAATAATAAATAAATAATAAATAAATAATAAATAAATAATAAATAAATAATAAATAAATAATAAATAAATAATAAATAAATAATAAATAAATAATAAATAAATAATAAATAAATAATAAATAAATAATAAATAAATAATAAATAAATAATAAATAAATAATAAATAAATAATAAATAAATAATAAATAAATAATAAATAAATAATAAATAAATAATAAATAAATAATAAATAAATAATAAATAAATAATAAATAAATAATAAATAAATAATAAATAAATAATAAATAAATAATAAATAAATAATAAATAAATAATAAATAAATAATAAATAAATAATAAATAAATAATAAATAAATAATAAATAAATAATAAATAAATAATAAATAAATAATAAATAAATAATAAATAAATAATAAATAAATAATAAATAAATAATAAATAAATAATAAATAAATAATAAATAAATAATAAATAAATAATAAATAAATAATAAATAAATAATAAATAAATAATAAATAAATAATAAATAAATAATAAATAAATAATAAATAAATAATAAATAAATAATAAATAAATAATAAATAAATAATAAATAAATAATAAATAAATAATAAATAAATAATAAATAAATAATAAATAAATAATAAATAAATAATAAATAAATAATAAATAAATAATAAATAAATAATAAATAAATAATAAATAAATAATAAATAAATAATAAATAAATAATAAATAAATAATAAATAAATAATAAATAAATAATAAATAAATAATAAATAAATAATAAATAAATAATAAATAAATAATAAATAAATAATAAATAAATAATAAATAAATAATAAATAAATAATAAATAAATAATAAATAAATAATAAATAAATAATAAATAAATAATAAATAAATAATAAATAAATAATAAATAAATAATAAATAAATAATAAATAAATAATAAATAAATAATAAATAAATAATAAATAAATAATAAATAAATAATAAATAAATAATAAATAAATAATAAATAAATAATAAATAAATAATAAATAAATAATAAATAAATAATAAATAAATAATAAATAAATAATAAATAAATAATAAATAAATAATAAATAAATAATAAATAAATAATAAATAAATAATAAATAAATAATAAATAAATAATAAATAAATAATAAATAAATAATAAATAAATAATAAATAAATAATAAATAAATAATAAATAAATAATAAATAAATAATAAATAAATAATAAATAAATAATAAATAAATAATAAATAAATAATAAATAAATAATAAATAAATAATAAATAAATAATAAATAAATAATAAATAAATAATAAATAAATAATAAATAAATAATAAATAAATAATAAATAAATAATAAATAAATAATAAATAAATAATAAATAAATAATAAATAAATAATAAATAAATAATAAATAAATAATAAATAAATAATAAATAAATAATAAATAAATAATAAATAAATAATAAATAAATAATAAATAAATAATAAATAAATAATAAATAAATAATAAATAAATAATAAATAAATAATAAATAAATAATAAATAAATAATAAATAAATAATAAATAAATAATAAATAAATAATAAATAAATAATAAATAAATAATAAATAAATAATAAATAAATAATAAATAAATAATAAATAAATAATAAATAAATAATAAATAAATAATAAATAAATAATAAATAAATAATAAATAAATAATAAATAAATAATAAATAAATAATAAATAAATAATAAATAAATAATAAATAAATAATAAATAAATAATAAATAAATAATAAATAAATAATAAATAAATAATAAATAAATAATAAATAAATAATAAATAAATAATAAATAAATAATAAATAAATAATAAATAAATAATAAATAAATAATAAATAAATAATAAATAAATAATAAATAAATAATAAATAAATAATAAATAAATAATAAATAAATAATAAATAAATAATAAATAAATAATAAATAAATAATAAATAAATAATAAATAAATAATAAATAAATAATAAATAAATAATAAATAAATAATAAATAAATAATAAATAAATAATAAATAAATAATAAATAAATAATAAATAAATAATAAATAAATAATAAATAAATAATAAATAAATAATAAATAAATAATAAATAAATAATAAATAAATAATAAATAAATAATAAATAAATAATAAATAAATAATAAATAAATAATAAATAAATAATAAATAAATAATAAATAAATAATAAATAAATAATAAATAAATAATAAATAAATAATAAATAAATAATAAATAAATAATAAATAAATAATAAATAAATAATAAATAAATAATAAATAAATAATAAATAAATAATAAATAAATAATAAATAAATAATAAATAAATAATAAATAAATAATAAATAAATAATAAATAAATAATAAATAAATAATAAATAAATAATAAATAAATAATAAATAAATAATAAATAAATAATAAATAAATAATAAATAAATAATAAATAAATAATAAATAAATAATAAATAAATAATAAATAAATAATAAATAAATAATAAATAAATAATAAATAAATAATAAATAAATAATAAATAAATAATAAATAAATAATAAATAAATAATAAATAAATAATAAATAAATAATAAATAAATAATAAATAAATAATAAATAAATAATAAATAAATAATAAATAAATAATAAATAAATAATAAATAAATAATAAATAAATAATAAATAAATAATAAATAAATAATAAATAAATAATAAATAAATAATAAATAAATAATAAATAAATAATAAATAAATAATAAATAAATAATAAATAAATAATAAATAAATAATAAATAAATAATAAATAAATAATAAATAAATAATAAATAAATAATAAATAAATAATAAATAAATAATAAATAAATAATAAATAAATAATAAATAAATAATAAATAAATAATAAATAAATAATAAATAAATAATAAATAAATAATAAATAAATAATAAATAAATAATAAATAAATAATAAATAAATAATAAATAAATAATAAATAAATAATAAATAAATAATAATAATAAATAATAAATAAATAATAAATAAATAATAAATAAATAATAAATAAATAATAAATAAATAATAAATAAATAATAAATAAATAATAAATAAATAATAAATAAATAATAAATAAATAATAAATAAATAATAAATAAATAATAAATAAATAATAAATAAATAATAAATAAATAATAAATAAATAATAAATAAATAATAAATAAATAATAAATAAATAATAAATAAATAATAAATAAATAATAAATAAATAATAAATAAATAATAAATAAATAATAAATAAATAATAAATAAATAATAAATAAATAATAAATAAATAATAAATAAATAATAAATAAATAATAAATAAATAATAAATAAATAATAAATAAATAATAAATAAATAATAAATAAATAATAAATAAATAATAAATAAATAATAAATAAATAATAAATAAATAATAAATAAATAATAAATAAATAATAAATAAATAATAAATAAATAATAAATAAATAATAAATAAATAATAAATAAATAATAAATAAATAATAAATAAATAATAAATAAATAATAAATAAATAATAAATGAATAATAAATAAATAATAAATAAATAATAGATAACAAATAAATAAGAAATAATACATAAATAATAAATAGATAATAAATAAATAAGAAATAAATATTAAATGAATAGAGAGAATAGAGAAGAATAGATAATAAATAAATAACAAATAAATATTAAATAAATAATAAATAGATAACAAGTAAATAATAAATAAATACTAAATAGATAATAAATAAATAATAAATACATGATAAATAAATAACAAATAAATATTAAATAAATAATAAATAGATAATAAATAAATAAGAAATAAATAATAAATAAATAATAAATAAATAATAAATAAATAATAAATAAATAATAAATAAATAATAAATAATAAATAAATAATAAATAAATAATAAATAAATAGTAAATAAATAATAGATAACAAATAAATAAGAAATAATACATAAATAATAAATAGATAATAAATAAATAAGAAATAAATATTAAAAGAATAGAGTGAATAGAGAAGAATAGATAATAAATAAATAACAAATAAATATTAAATAAATAATAAATAGATAACAAATAAATAATAAATAAATACTAAATAGATAATAAATAAATAATAAATACATGATAAATAAATAACAAATAAATATTAAATAAATAATAAATAGATAATAAATAAATAAGAAATAAATAATAAATAAATAATAAATAGATAGCAAATAAATATCAAATAAATATTAAATAAATAAGAAATAAATAATGAATAAATAATAAATAGATAATAAATAAATAATAAATAAATGATAAATAGATAGTAAATAATAAGAAATAAATAATAAATAGATGATAAATAAATAACAAATAAATATTAAATAAATAATAAATAGATAACAAATAAATAATAAATAAATAATAAATAAATACTAAATAGATAATAAATAAATAATAAATAGTTGTTAAATAAATAACAAATAAATATTAAATAAATAATAAATAGATAATAAATAAATAAGAAATAAATAATAAATTAATAGTAAATAGATAATAAATAAATAATAAATAAATAATAAATAGATGGTAAATAAATAACAAATAAATATTAAATAAATAATAAATAAATAATAAATAAATACTAAATAGATAATAAATAAATAATAAATAAATAATAAATAGATAATAAATAAATAATAAATAATTAATAGATAGTAAATAATAAGAAATAAATATTAAATAAATAATAGCTAACAAATAAATAAGAAATAATAAATAAATAATAAATAGATAATAAATAAATAAGAAATAAATAGAATATAAATAAATAAAAATAAATAATAAATGGACAACAAATAAATAATAAATAAATAATAAATAAATACTAAATAGATAATAAATAAATAATAAATAGAATATAAATAAATAATAAATAAATAATAAATAAATAATAAATAAATAATAAATAAATAATAAATAAATAATAAATAAATAATAAATAAATAATAAATAAATAATAAATAAATAATAAATAAATAATAAATAAATAATAAATAAATAATAAATAAATAATAAATAAATAATAAATAAATAATAAATAAATAATAAATAAATAATAAATAAATAATAAATAAATAATAAATAAATAATAAATAAATAATAAATAAATAATAAATAAATAATAAATAAATAATAAATAAATAATAAATAAATAATAAATAAATAATAAATAAATAATAAATAAATAATAAATAAATAATAAATAAATAATAAATAAATAATAAATAAATAATAAATAAATAATAAATAAATAATAAATAAATAATAAATAAATAATAAATAAATAATAAATAAATAATAAATAAATAATAAATAAATAATAAATAAATAATAAATAAATAATAAATAAATAATAAATAAATAATAAATAAATAATAAATAAATAATAAATAAATAATAAATAAATAATAAATAAATAATAAATAAATAATAAATAAATAATAAATAAATAATAAATAAATAATAAATAAATAATAAATAAATAATAAATAAATAATAAATAAATAATAAATAAATAATAAATAAATAATAAATAAATAATAAATAAATAATAAATAAATAATAAATAAATAATAAATAAATAATAAATAAATAATAAATAAATAATAAATAAATAATAAATAAATAATAAATAAATAATAAATAAATAATAAATAAATAATAAATAAATAATAAATAAATAATAAATAAATAATAAATAAATAATAAATAAATAATAAATAAATAATAAATAAATAATAAATAAATAATAAATAAATAATAAATAAATAATAAATAAATAATAAATAAATAATAAATAAATAATAAATAAATAATAAATAAATAATAAATAAATAATAAATAAATAATAAATAAATAATAAATAAATAATAAATAAATAATAAATAAATAATAAATAAATAATAAATAAATAATAAATAAATAATAAATAAATAATAAATAAATAATAAATAAATAATAAATAAATAATAAATAAATAATAAATAAATAATAAATAAATAATAAATAAATAATAAATAAATAATAAATAAATAATAAATAAATAATAAATAAATAATAAATAAATAATAAATAAATAATAAATAAATAATAAATAAATAATAAATAAATAATAAATAAATAATAAATAAATAATAAATAAATAATAAATAAATAATAAATAAATAATAAATAAATAATAAATAAATAATAAATAAATAATAAATAAATAATAAATAAATAATAAATAAATAATAAATAAATAATAAATAAATAATAAATAAATAATAAATAAATAATAAATAAATAATAAATAAATAATAAATAAATAATAAATAAATAATAAATAAATAATAAATAAATAATAAATAAATAATAAATAAATAATAAATAAATAATAAATAAATAATAAATAAATAATAAATAAATAACAAATAAATATTAAATAAATAATAAATAGATAATAAATAAATAAGAAATAACTAAATAAACAAAATAGATAAAAAAATAATAAATAAATAATAAATAGATAATAAATAAATAAGAAATAAATATTAAATGAATAATAAATAGATAATAAATAAATAAATAAATATTAAATAAATAATAAATAGATTATCTATTTATTATTTATTTCTTATTATTTACTATCTATTTATTATTTCTTCATTATTTATTTCTTATTTATTTATTATTTATTTATTATTTATTTAATATTTATTTGTTATTTATTTACCATCTATTTATTATTTATTCATTATTTATTTCTTATTTATTTATTATTTATTTATTATTTATTTAATATTTATTTGTTATTATTTATTTAATATTTATTTGTTATTTATTTATCTATTTTTCATTTAATATTTATTTCTTATTTATTTTCTATCTATTTATTATTTATTTATTATTTCTTATTTATTTGTTATCTATTATTTATTTAATATTTATTTCTTCTTATTTACTATCTATTATTTATTTCTTATTTATTTGTTATATATTTATTATTTATTTAATATTTATTTGTTATTTATTTACTATCAATTTATTATTTACTTATTATTTATTTATTATCTATTTATGATTTATTTATTATTTATTTCTTATTTATTTATTATCTATTTATTATTTATTTAATATTTATTTGTTAATTATTTATCATCAATTTATTGTTTATTTCTTATTATTTACAATCTATTTATTATTTATTTATTATTTATTTATAATTTATTTAATATGTATTTGTTATCTATTTATTATCTATTTATTATTTTTTTATTATCTATTTATTATTTATTTATTATTTATTTCTTATTTATTTATTATCTATTTATTATTTATTTTATATTTATTTGTTATTTATTTTAATCTATTTATTATTTATTTATTATTTATTTCTGATTTATTTATTATCTATTTATTATTTATTTATTATTTCTTATTTATTTGTTAGCTATTATTTATTTAATATTTATTTCTTATTATTTACTATCTATTAATTATTTATTATTTATTTATTATCTATTTATTATTTATTTATTATTTATTTATTATCTATTTAGTATTTATTTATTATTTATTTATTATTTATTTAATATTTATTTGTTATTTATTTACTATCTATTTATTATTTATTTATTATTTATTTATTATCTATTTATTATTTATCTATTTATTATTTATTTATTATTTATTTATTATCTATTTATTATTTATTTATTATTTATTTCTTATTTATTTATTATCTATTTATTATTTATTTAATATTTATTTGTTATTTATTTAACCACTATTTATTATTTATTTATTATCGATTTAGTATTTATTTATTATTTATTTATTATTTATTTGTTATCTATTTATTATTTATTTAATATTTATTTGTTATTTATTTATTATCTATTTATTATTTATTTATTATTTCTTATTTAATATTTATTTGTTATTTATTTAACAACTATTTATTATTTATTTATTATCTATTTAGTATTTATTTATTATTTATTTATTATTTATTTGTTATCTATTTATCATTTATTTAATATTTATTTGTTATTTATTTATCATCTATTTATTATTTATTTCTTATTATTTACTATCTATTTATCATTTATTTATTATTTATTTATTATCTATTTATTATTTATTCATTATTTATTTCTTATTTATTTAATATTTATTTGATATTTATTTGCTATCTATTTATTATTTATTTATTATTTATTTCTTATTTATTTATTATCTATTTATTATTTATTTAATATTTATTTGTTATTTATTTATCATGTATTTATTATTTATTTATTATCTATTTAGTATTTATTTATTATTTATTTGTTATCTATTTATTATTTATTTAATATTTATTTGTTATTTATTTATTATCTATTCTTCTCTATTCTCTCTATTCATTTAATATTTATTTCTTATTTATTTATTATCTATTTATTATTTATGTATTATTTCTTATTTATTTGTTATCTATTATTTATTTACTATTTATTTATTATTTACTTATTATTTATTTATTATCTATTTATTATTTATTTATTATTTATTTCTTATTTATTTATTATATAAATAAATAAAAATAAAATAAATAATAAATAAATAATAAATAAATAATAAATAAATAATAAATAAATAATAAATAAATAATAAATAAATAATAAATAAATAATAAATAAATAATAAATAAATAATAAATAAATAATAAATAAATAATAAATAAATAATAAATAAATAATAAATAAATAATAAATAAATAATAAATAAATAATAAATAAATAATAAATAAATAATAAATAAATAATAAATAAATAATAAATAAATAATAAATAAATAATAAATAAATAATAAATAAATAATAAATAAATAATAAATAAATAATAAATAAATAATAAATAAATAATAAATAAATAATAAATAAATAATAAATAAATAATAAATAAATAATAAATAAATAATAAATAAATAATAAATAAATAATAAATAAATAATAAATAAATAATAAATAAATAATAAATAAATAATAAATAAATAATAAATAAATAATAAATAAATAATAAATAAATAATAAATAAATAATAAATAAATAATAAATAAATAATAAATAAATAATAAATAAATAATAAATAAATAATAAATAAATAATAAATAAATAATAAATAAATAATAAATAAATAATAAATAAATAATAAATAAATAATAAATAAATAATAAATAAATAATAAATAAATAATAAATAAATAATAAATAAATAATAAATAAATAATAAATAAATAATAAATAAATAATAAATAAATAATAAATAAATAATAAATAAATAATAAATAAATAATAAATAAATAATAAATAAATAATAAATAAATAATAAATAAATAATAAATAAATAATAAATAAATAATAAATAAATAATAAATAAATAATAAATAAATAATAAATAAATAATAAATAAATAATAAATAAATAATAAATAAATAATAAATAAATAATAAATAAATAATAAATAAATAATAAATAAATAATAAATAAATAATAAATAAATAATAAATAAATAATAAATAAATAATAAATAAATAATAAATAAATAATAAATAAATAATAAATAAATAATAAATAAATAATAAATAAATAATAAATAAATAATAAATAAATAATAAATAAATAATAAATAAATAATAAATAAATAATAAATAAATAATAAATAAATAATAAATAAATAATAAATAAATAATAAATAAATAATAAATAAATAATAAATAAATAATAAATAAATAATAAATAAATAATAAATAAATAATAAATAAATAATAAATAAATAATAAATAAATAATAAATAAATAATAAATAAATAATAAATAAATAATAAATAAATAATAAATAAATAATAAATAAATAATAAATAAATAATAAATAAATAATAAATAAATAATAAATAAATAATAAATAAATAATAAATAAATAATAAATAAATAATAAATAAATAATAAATAAATAATAAATAAATAATAAATAAATAATAAATAAATAATAAATAAATAATAAATAAATAATAAATAAATAATAAATAAATAATAAATAAATAATAAATAAATAATAAATAAATAATAAATAAATAATAAATAAATAATAAATAAATAATAAATAAATAATAAATAAATAATAAATAAATAATAAATAAATAATAAATAAATAATAAATAAATAATAAATAAATAATAAATAAATAATAAATAAATAATAAATAAATAATAAATAAATAATAAATAAATAATAAATAAATAATAAATAAATAATAAATAAATAATAAATAAATAATAAATAAATAATAAATAAATAATAAATAAATAATAAATAAATAATAAATAAATAATAAATAAATAATAAATAAATAATAAATAAATAATAAATAAATAATAAATAAATAATAAATAAATAATAAATAAATAATAAATAAATAATAAATAAATAATAAATAAATAATAAATAAATAATAAATAAATAATAAATAAATAATAAATAAATAATAAATAAATAATAAATAAATAATAAATAAATAATAAATAAATAATAAATAAATAATAAATAAATAATAAATAAATAATAAATAAATAATAAATAAATAATAAATAAATAATAAATAAATAATAAATAAATAATAAATAAATAATAAATAAATAATAAATAAATAATAAATAAATAATAAATAAATAATAAATAAATAATAAATAAATAATAAATAAATAATAAATAAATAATAAATAAATAATAAATAAATAATAAATAAATAATAAATAAATAATAAATAAATAATAAATAAATAATAAATAAATAATAAATAAATAATAAATAAATAATAAATAAATAATAAATAAATAATAAATAAATAATAAATAAATAATAAATAAATAATAAATAAATAATAAATAAATAATAAATAAATAATAAATAAATAATAAATAAATAATAAATAAATAATAAATAAATAATAAATAAATAATAAATAAATAATAAATAAATAATAAATAAATAATAAATAAATAATAAATAAATAATAAATAAATAATAAATAAATAATAAATAAATAATAAATAAATAATAAATAAATAATAAATAAATAATAAATAAATAATAAATAAATAATAAATAAATAATAAATAAATAATAAATAAATAATAAATAAATAATAAATAAATAATAAATAAATAATAAATAAATAATAAATAAATAATAAATAAATAATAAATAAATAATAAATAAATAATAAATAAATAATAAATAAATAATAAATAAATAATAAATAAATAATAAATAAATAATAAATAAATAATAAATAAATAATAAATAAATAATAAATAAATAATAAATAAATAATAAATAAATAATAAATAAATAATAAATAAATAATAAATAAATAATAAATAAATAATAAATAAATAATAAATAAATAATAAATAAATAATAAATAAATAATAAATAAATAATAAATAAATAATAAATAAATAATAAATAAATAATAAATAAATAATAAATAAATAATAAATAAATAATAAATAAATAATAAATAAATAATAAATAAATAATAAATAAATAATAAATAAATAATAAATAAATAATAAATAAATAATAAATAAATAATAAATAAATAATAAATAAATAATAAATAAATAATAAATAAATAATAAATAAATAATAAATAAATAATAAATAAATAATAAATAAATAATAAATAAATAATAAATAAATAATAAATAAATAATAAATAAATAATAAATAAATAATAAATAAATAATAAATAAATAATAAATAAATAATAAATAAATAATAAATAAATAATAAATAAATAATAAATAAATAATAAATAAATAATAAATAAATAATAAATAAATAATAAATAAATAATAAATAAATAATAAATAAATAATAAATAAATAATAAATAAATAATAAATAAATAATAAATAAATAATAAATAAATAATAAATAAATAATAAATAAATAATAAATAAATAATAAATAAATAATAAATAAATAATAAATAAATAATAAATAAATAATAAATAAATAATAAATAAATAATAAATAAATAATAAATAAATAATAAATAAATAATAAATAAATAATAAATAAATAATAAATAAATAATAAATAAATAATAAATAAATAATAAATAAATAATAAATAAATAATAAATAAATAATAAATAAATAATAAATAAATAATAAATAAATAATAAATAAATAATAAATAAATAATAAATAAATAATAAATAAATAATAAATAAATAATAAATAAATAATAAATAAATAATAAATAAATAATAAATAAATAATAAATAAATAATAAATAAATAATAAATAAATAATAAATAAATAATAAATAAATAATAAATAAATAATAAATAAATAATAAATAAATAATAAATAAATAATAAATAAATAATAAATAAATAATAAATAAATAATAAATAAATAATAAATAAATAATAAATAAATAATAAATAAATAATAAATAAATAATAAATAAATAATAAATAAATAATAAATAAATAATAAATAAATAATAAATAAATAATAAATAAATAATAAATAAATAATAAATAAATAATAAATAAATAATAAATAAATAATAAATAAATAATAAATAAATAATAAATAAATAATAAATAAATAATAAATAAATAATAAATAAATAATAAATAAATAATAAATAAATAATAAATAAATAATAAATAAATAATAAATAAATAATAAATAAATAATAAATAAATAATAAATAAATAATAAATAAATAATAAATAAATAATAAATAAATAATAAATAAATAATAAATAAATAATAAATAAATAATAAATAAATAATAAATAAATAATAAATAAATAATAAATAAATAATAAATAAATAATAAATAAATAATAAATAAATAATAAATAAATAATAAATAAATAATAAATAAATAATAAATAAATAATAAATAAATAATAAATAAATAATAAATAAATAATAAATAAATAATAAATAAATAATAAATAAATAATAAATAAATAATAAATAAATAATAAATAAATAATAAATAAATAATAAATAAATAATAAATAAATAATAAATAAATAATAAATAAATAATAAATAAATAATAAATAAATAATAAATAAATAATAAATAAATAATAAATAAATAATAAATAAATAATAAATAAATAATAAATAAATAATAAATAAATAATAAATAAATAATAAATAAATAATAAATAAATAATAAATAAATAATAAATAAATAATAAATAAATAATAAATAAATAATAAATAAATAATAAATAAATAATAAATAAATAATAAATAAATAATAAATAAATAATAAATAAATAATAAATAAATAATAAATAAATAATAAATAAATAATAAATAAATAATAAATAAATAATAAATAAATAATAAATAAATAATAAATAAATAATAAATAAATAATAAATAAATAATAAATAAATAATAAATAAATAATAAATAAATAATAAATAAATAATAAATAAATAATAAATAAATAATAAATAAATAATAAATAAATAATAAATAAATAATAAATAAATAATAAATAAATAATAAATAAATAATAAATAAATAATAAATAAATAATAAATAAATAATAAATAAATAATAAATAAATAATAAATAAATAATAAATAAATAATAAATAAATAATAATAATAAATAAATAATAAATAAATAATAAATAAATAATAAATAAATAATAAATAAATAATAAATAAATAATAAATAAATAATAATAAATAATAAATAAATAATAAATAAATAATAAATAAATAATAAATAAATAATAAATAAATAATAAATAAATAATAAATAAATAATAAATAAATAATAAATAAATAATAAATAAATAATAAATAAATAATAAATAAATAATAAATAAATAATAAATAAATAATAAATAAATAATAAATAAATAAATAAATAAATAATAAATAAATAATAAATAAATAATAAATAAATAATAAATAAATAATAAATAAATAATAAATAAATAATAAATAAATAATAAATAAATAATAAATAAATAATAAATAAATAATAAATAAATAATAAATAAATAATAAATAAATAATAAATAAATAATAAATAAATAAATAAATAAATAAATAAATAATAAATAAATAATAAATAAATAATAAATAAATAATAAATAAATAATAAATAAATAATAAATAAATAATAAATAAATAATAAATAAATAATAAATAAATAATAAATAAATAATAAATAAATAATAATAAATAATAAATAAATAATAAATAAATAATAAATAAATAATAAATAAATAATAAATAAATAATAAATAAATAATAAATAAATAATAAATAAATAATAAATAAATAATAAATAAATAATAAATAAATAATAAATAAATAATATAATAATAAATAAATAATAAATAATAAATAAATAATAAATAAATAATAAATAAATAATAAATAAATAATAAATAAATAATAAATAAATAATAAATAAATAATAAATAAATAATAAATAAATAATAAATAAATAATAAATAAATAATAAATAAATAATAAATAAATAATAAATAAATAATAAATAAATAATAAATAAATTAAATAAATAATAAATAATAATAAATAAATAATAAATAAATAATAAATAAATAATAAATAAATAATAAATAAATAATAAATAATAATAAATAAATAATAAATAAATAATAAATAAATAATAAATAAATAATAAATAAATAATAAATAAATAATAAATAAATAATAAATAAATAATAAATAAATAATAAATAAATAATAAATAAATAATAAATAAATAATAAATAAATAATAAATAAATAATAAATAAATAATAAATAAATAATAAATAAATAATAAATAAATAATAAATAAATAATAAATAAATAATAAATAAATAATAAATAAATAATAAATAAATAATAAATAAATAATAAATAAATAATAAATAAATAATAAATAAATAAATAAATAATAAATAAATAATAAATAAATAATAAATAAATAATAAATAAATAATAAATAAATAATAAATAAATAATAAATAAATAATAAATAAATAATAAATAAATAATAAATAAATAATAAATAAATAATAAATAAATAATAAATAAATAATAAATAAATAATAAATAAATAATAAATAAATAATAAATAAATAATAAATAAATAATAAATAAATAATAAATAAATAATAAATAAATAATAAATAAATAATAAATAAATAATAAATAAATAATAAATAAATAATAAATAAATAATAAATAAATAATAAATAAATAATAAATAAATAATAAATAAATAATAAATAAATAATAAATAAATAATAAATAAATAATAAATAAATAATAAATAAATAATAAATAAATAATAAATAAATAATAAATAAATAATAAATAAATAATAAATAAATAATAAATAAATAATAAATAAATAATAAATAAATAATAAATAAATAATAAATAAATAATAAATAAATAATAAATAAATAATAAATAAATAATAAATAAATAATAAATAAATAAATAAATAAATAAATAAATAAATAATAAATAAATAATAAATAAATAATAAATAAATAATAAATAAATAATAAATAAATAATAAATAAATAATAAATAAATAATAAATAAATAATAAATAAATAATAAATAAATAATAAATAAATAATAAATAAATAATAAATAAATAATAAATAAATAATAAATAAATAATAAATAATAATAAATAAATAATAAATAAATAATAAATAAATAATAAATAAATAATAAATAATAAATAAATAATAAATAAATAATAAATAAATAATAAATAAATAATAAATAAATAATAAATAAATAATAAATAAATAAATAAATAATAAATAAATAATAAATAAATAAATATAAATAAATAATAAATAAATAATAAATAAATAATAAATAAATAATAAATAAATAATAAATAAATAATAAATAAATAATAAATAAATAATAAATAAATAATAAATAAATAATAAATAAATAGTAAATAAATAATAGATAACCAATAAATAAGAAATAATACATAAATAATAAATAGATAATAAATAAATAAGAAATAAATATTAAATGAATAGAGAGAATAGAGAAGAATAGATAATAAATAAATAACAAATAAATATTAAATAAATAATAAATAGATAACAAATAAATAATAAATAAATACTAAATAGATAATAAATAAATAATAAATACATGATAAATAAATAAATAAATATTAAATAAATAATAAATAGATAATAAATAAATAAGAAATAAATAATAAATAAATAATAAATAGATAGCAAATAAATATCAAATAAATATTAAATAAATAAGAAATAAATAATGAATAAATAATAAATAGATAATAAATAAATAATAAATAAATGATAAATAGATAGTAAATAATAAGAAATAAATAATAAATAGATGATAAATAAATAACAAATAAATATTAAATAAATAATAAATAGATAACAAATAAATAAATAAATAAATAATAAATAAATACTAAATAGATAATAAATAAATAACAAATAGTTGTTAAATAAATAACAAATAAATATTAAATAAATAATAAATAGATAATAAATAAATAAGAAATAAATAATAAATTAATAATAAATAGATAATAAATAAATAATAAATAAATAATAAATAGATAGTAAATAACAAATAAATATTAAATAAATAATAAATAAATAATAAATAAATAATAAATAGATAATAAATAAATAATAAATAATTAATAGATAGTAAATAATAAGAAATAAATATTAAATAAATAATAGCTAACAAATAAATAAGAAATAATAAATAAATAATAAATAGATAATAAATAAATAAAAATAAATAATAAATAAATAATAAATAGATTATAAATAAATAACAAATAAATATAAAATAAATAATAAATAGATAATAAATAAATAAGAAATAAATAATAAATAAATAATAAATATATAATAAAAAAATAATAAATAAATAATAAATAGATAACAAATAAATAATAAATAAATAAATAATAAATAGACAATAAAGATAGTAAATAAATAACAAATAAATATTAAATAAATTATAAATAAATAATAAATAAATAATAAATAGATTGTAAATAATAAGAAATAAACAATAAATTGATGATAAATAATTAACAAATAAATATTAAATAAATAATAAATAGATAATAAATAAATAAGAAATAAATAATAAATAAATAATAAATAAATAATAAATAAATAATAAATAAATAAATAATAAATAAATAATAAATAAATAATAAATAAATAATAAATAAATAATAAATAAATAATAAATAAATAATAAATAAATAATAAATAAATAATAAATAAATAATAAATAAATAATAAATAAATAATAAATAAATAATAAATAAATAATAAATAAATAATAAATAAATAATAAATAAATAATAAATAAATAATAAATAAATAATAAATAAATAATAAATAAATAATAAATAAATAATAAATAAATAATAAATAAATAATAAATAAATAATAAATAAATAATAAATAAATAATAAATAAATAATAAATAAATAATAAATAAATAATAAATAAATAATAAATAAATAATAAATAAATAATAAATAAATAATAAATAAATAATAAATAAATAATAAATAAATAATAAATAAATAATAAATAAATAATAAATAAATAATAAATAAATAATAAATAAATAATAAATAAATAATAAATAAATAATAAATAAATAATAAATAAATAATAAATAAATAATAAATAAATAATAAATAAATAATAAATAAATAATAAATAAATAATAAATAAATAATAAATAAATAATAAATAAATAATAAATAAATAATAAATAAATAATAAATAAATAATAAATAAATAATAAATAAATAGTAAATAAATAATAGATAAATAAATAAGAAATAATACATAAATAATAAATAGATAATAAATAAATAAGAAATAAATATTAAATGAATAGAAAGAATAGAGAAGAATAGATAATAAATAAATAACAAATAAATATTAAATAAATAATAAATAGATATCAAATAAATAATAAATAAATACTAAATAGATAATAAATAAATAATAAATACATGATAAATAAATAACAAATAAATATTAAATAAATAATAAATAGAATATAAATAAATAAAAATAAATAATAAATGGACAACAAATAAATAATAAATAAATAATAAATAAATACTAAATAGATAATACATAAATAATAAATAGAATATAAATAAATAATAAATAAATAATAAATAAATAATAAATAATAAATAAATAATAAATAAATAATAAATAAATAATAAATAAATAATAAATAAATAATAAAGAAATAATAAATAAATAATAAATAAATAATAAATAAATAATAAATAAATAATAAATAAATAATAAATAAATAATAAATAAATAATAAATAAATAATAAATAAATAATAAATAAATAATAAATAAATAATAAATAAATAATAAATAAATAATAAATAAATAATAAATAAATAATAAATAAATAATAAATAAATAATAAATAAATAATAAATAAATAATAAATAAATAAATAAATAATAAATAAATAATAAATAAATAATAAATAAATAATAAATAAATAATAAATAAATAATAAATAAATAATAAATAAATAATAAATAAATAATAAATAAATAATAAATAAATAATAAATAAATAATAAATAAATAATAAATAAATAATAAATAAATAATAAATAAATAATAAATAAATAATAAATAAATAATAAATAAATAATAAATAAATAATAAATAAATAATAAATAAATAATAAATAAATAATAAATAAATAATAAATAAATAATAAATAAATAATAAATAAATAATAAATAAATAATAAATAAATAATAAATAAATAATAAATAAATAATAAATAAATAATAAATAAATAATAAATAAATAATAAATAAATAATAAATAAATAATAAATAAATAATAAATAAATAATAAATAAATAATAAATAAATAATAAATAAATAATAAATAAATAATAAATAAATAATAAATAAATAATAAATAAATAATAAATAAATAATAAATAAATAATAAATAAATAATAAATAAATAATAAATAAATAATAAATAAATAATAAATAAATAATAAATAAATAATAAATAAATAATAAATAAATAATAAATAAATAATAAATAAATAATAAATAAATAATAAATAAATAATAAATAAATAATAAATAAATAATAAATAAATAATAAATAAATAATAAATAAATAATAAATAAATAATAAATAAATAATAAATAAATAATAAATAAATAATAAATAAATAATAAATAAATAATAAATAAATAATAAATAAATAATAAATAAATAATAAATAAATAATAAATAAATAATAAATAAATAATAAATAAATAATAAATAAATAATAAATAAATAATAAATAAATAATAAATAAATAATAAATAAATAATAAATAAATAATAAATAAATAATAAATAAATAATAAATAAATAATAAATAAATAATAAATAAATAATAAATAAATAATAAATAAATAATAAATAAATAATAAATAAATAATAAATAAATAATAAATAAATAATAAATAAATAATAAATAAATAATAAATAAATAATAAATAAATAATAAATAAATAATAAATAAATAATAAATAAATAATAAATAAATAATAAATAAATAATAAATAAATAATAAATAAATAATAAATAAATAATAAATAAATAATAAATAAATAATAAATAAATAATAAATAAATAATAAATAAATAATAAATAAATAATAAATAAATAATAAATAAATAATAAATAAATAATAAATAAATAATAAATAAATAATAAATAAATAATAAATAAATAATAAATAAATAATAAATAAATAATAAATAAATAATAAATAAATAATAAATAAATAATAAATAAATAATAAATAAATAATAAATAAATAATAAATAAATAATAAATAAATAATAAATAAATAATAAATAAATAATAAATAAATAATAAATAAATAATAAATAAATAATAAATAAATAATAAATAAATAATAAATAAATAATAAATAAATAATAAATAAATAATAAATAAATAATAAATAAATAATAAATAAATAATAAATAAATAATAAATAAATAATAAATAAATAATAAATAAATAATAAATAAATAATAAATAAATAATAAATAAATAATAAATAAATAATAAATAAATAATAAATAAATAATAAATAAATAATAAATAAATAATAAATAAATAATAAATAAATAATAAATAAATAATAAATAAATAATAAATAAATAATAAATAAATAATAAATAAATAATAAATAAATAATAAATAAATAATAAATAAATAATAAATAAATAATAAATAAATAATAAATAAATAATAAATAAATAATAAATAAATAATAAATAAATAAATAATAAATAAATAATAAATAAATAATAAATAAATAATAAATAAATAATAAATAAATAATAAATAAATAATAAATAAATAATAAATAAATAATAAATAAATAATAAATAAATAATAAATAAATAATAAATAAATAATAAATAAATAATAAATAAATAATAAATAAATAATAAATAAATAATAAATAAATAATAAATAAATAATAAATAAATAATAAATAAATAATAAATAAATAATAAATAAATAATAAATAAATAATAAATAAATAATAAATAAATAATAAATAAATAATAAATAAATAATAAATAAATAATAAATAAATAATAAATAAATAATAAATAAATAATAAATAAATAATAAATAAATAATAAATAAATAATAAATAAATAATAAATAAATAATAAATAAATAATAAATAAATAATAAATAAATAATAAATAAATAATAAATAAATAATAAATAAATAATAAATAAATAATAAATAAATAATAAATAAATAATAAATAAATAATAAATAAATAATAAATAAATAATAAATAAATAATAAATAAATAATAAATAAATAATAAATAAATAATAAATAAATAATAAATAAATAATAAATAAATAATAAATAAATAATAAATAAATAATAAATAAATAATAAATAAATAATAAATAAATAATAAATAAATAATAAATAAATAATAAATAAATAATAAATAAATAATAAATAAATAATAAATAAATAATAAATAAATAATAAATAAATAATAAATAAATAATAAATAAATAATAAATAAATAATAAATAAATAATAAATAAATAATAAATAAATAATAAATAAATAATAAATAAATAATAAATAAATAATAAATAAATAATAAATAAATAATAAATAAATAATAAATAAATAATAAATAAATAATAAATAAATAATAAATAAATAATAAATAAATAATAAATAAATAATAAATAAATAATAAATAAATAATAAATAAATAATAAATAAATAATAAATAAATAATAAATAAATAATAAATAAATAATAAATAAATAATAAATAAATAATAAATAAATAATAAATAAATAATAAATAAATAATAAATAAATAATAAATAAATAATAAATAAATAATAAATAAATAATAAATAAATAATAAATAAATAATAAATAAATAATAAATAAATAATAAATAAATAATAAATAAATAATAAATAAATAATAAATAAATAATAAATAAATAATAAATAAATAATAAATAAATAATAAATAAATAATAAATAATAAATAAGTAATAAATAAATAATAAATAAATAATAAATAAATAATAAATAAATAATAAATAAATAATAAATAAATAATAAATAAATAATAAATAAATAAATAAATAATAAATAAATAATAAATAAATAATAAATAAATAATAAATAAATAATAAATAAATAATAAATAAATAATAAATAAATAATAAATAAATAATAAATAAATAATAAATAAATAATAAATAAATAATAAATAAATAATAAATAAATAATAAATAAATAATAAATAAATAATAAATAAATAATAAATAATAAATAAATAATAAATAAATAATAAATAAATAATAAATAAATAATAAATAAATAATAAATAAATAATAAATAAATAATAAATAAATAATAAATAAATAATAAATAAATAATAAATAAATAATAAATAAATAATAAATAAATAATAAATAAATAATAAATAAATAATAAATAAATAATAAATAAATAATAAATAAATAATAAATAAATAATAAATAAATAATAAATAAATAATAAATAAATAATAAATAAATAATAAATAAATAATAAATAAATAATAAATAAATAATAAATAAATAATAAATAAATAATAAATAAATAATAAATAAATAATAAATAAATAATAAATAAATAATAAATAAATAATAAATAAATAATAAATAAATAATAAATAAATAATAAATAAATAATAAATAAATAATAAATAAATAATAAATAAATAATAAATAAATAATAAATAAATAATAAATAAATAATAAATAAATAATAAATAAATAATAAATAAATAATAAATAAATAATAAATAAATAATAAATAAATAATAAATAAATAATAAATAAATAATAAATAAATAATAAATAAATAATAAATAAATAATAAATAAATAATAAATAAATAATAAATAAATAATAAATAAATAATAAATAAATAATAAATAAATAATAAATAAATAATAAATAAATAATAAATAAATAATAAATAAATAATAAATAAATAATAAATAAATAATAAATAAATAATAAATAAATAATAAATAAATAATAAATAAATAATAAATAAATAATAAATAAATAATAAATAAATAATAAATAAATAATAAATAAATAATAAATAATAAATAAATAATAAATAAATAATAAATAAATAATAAATAAATAATAAATAAATAATAAATAAATAATAAATAAATAATAAATAAATAATAAATAAATAATAAATAAATAATAAATAAATAATAAATAAATAATAAATAAATAATAAATAAATAATAAATAAATAATAAATAAATAATAAATAAATAATAAATAAATAATAAATAAATAATAAATAAATAATAAATAAATAATAAATAAATAATAAATAAATAATAAATAAATAATAAATAAATAATAAATAAATAATAAATAAATAATAAATAAATAATAAATAAATAATAAATAAATAATAAATAAATAATAAATAAATAATAAATAAATAATAAATAAATAATAAATAAATAATAAATAAATAATAAATAAATAATAAATAAATAATAAATAAATAATAAATAAATAATAAATAAATAATAAATAAATAATAAATAAATAATAAATAAATAATAAATAAATAATAAATAAAATAATAAATAAATAATAAATAAATAATAAATAAATAATAAATAAATAATAAATAAATAATAAATAAATAATAAATAATAAATAATAAATAATAAATAATAAATAAATAATAAATAAATAATAAATAAATAATAAATAAATAATAAATAAATAATAAATAAATAATAAATAAATAATAAATAAATAATAAATAAATAATAAATAAATAATAAATAAATAACAAATAAATAATAAATAAATAATAAATAAATAATAAATAAATAATAAATAAATAATAAATAAATAATAAATAAATAATAAATAAATAATAAATAAATAATAAATAAATAATAAATAAATAATAAATAAATAAATAATAAATAAATAATAAATAAATAATAAATAAATAATAAATAAATAATAAATAAATAATAAATAAATAACAAATAAATATTAAATAAATAATAAATAGATAATAAATAAATAAGAAATAAATATTAAATGAATAATAAATATTATATTATATTTATATTTATTTCTTATTATTTACTATCTATTTATTATTTCTTCATTATTTATTTCTTATTTATTTATTATTTATTTATTATTTATTTAATATTTATTTGTTATTTATTTACTATCTATTTATTATTTATTCATTATTTATTTCTTATTTATTTATTATTTATTTATTATTTATTTAATATTTATTTGTTATTTATTTATCTATTTATTATTCATTTAATATTTATTTCTTATTTATTTATTATCTATTTATTATTTATTTATTATTTCTTATTTATTTGTTATGTATTATTTATTTAATATTTATTTCTTATTATTTACTATCTATTATTTATTTCTTATTTATTTGTTATATATTTATTATTTATTTAATATTTATTTGTTATTTATTTACTATCAATTTATTATTTACTTATTATTTATTTATTATCTATTTATGATTTATTTATTATTTATTTCTTATTTATTTATTATCTATTTATTATTTATTTAATATTTATTTGTTAATTATTTATCATCAATTTATTGTTTATTTCTTATTATTTACAATCTATTTATTATTTATTTATTATTTATTTATAATTTATTTAATATTTATTTGTTATTTATTTACTATCTTTATTGTCTATTTATTATTTATTTATTATTTATTTATCTATTTATTATTTATTTATTATTTTTTTATTATCTATTTATTATTTATTTATTATTTATTTCTTATTTATTTATTATCTATTTATTATTTATTTTATATTTATTTGTTATTTATTTATAATCTATTTATTATTTATTTATTATTTATTTATTATTTATTTATTATCTATTTATTATTTATTTATTATTTCTTATTTATTTGTTAGCTCTTATTTATTTAATATTTATTTCTTATTATTTACTATCTATTAATTATTTATTATTTATTTATTATCTATTTATTATTTATTTATTATTTATTTATTATCTATTTAGTATTTATTTATTATTTATTTATTATTTATTTAATATTTATCTGTTATTTATTTACTATCTATTTATTATTTATTTATTATTTATTTATTATCTATTTATTATTTATTTATTATTTATTTCTTATTTATTTATTATCTATTTATTATTTATTTAATATTTATTTGTTATTTATTTAACAACTATTTATTATTTATTTATTATCTATTTAGTATTTATTTATTATTTATTTATTATTTATTTGTTATCTATTTATTATTTATTTAATATTTATTTGTTATTTATTTATCATCTATTTATTATTTATTTCTTATTATTTACTATCTATTTATCATTTATTTATTATTTATTTATTATCTATTTATTATTTATTCATTATTTATTTCTTATTTATTTAATATTTATTTGATATTTATTTGCTATCTATTTATTATTTATTTATTATTTATTTCTTATTTATTTATTATCTATTTATTATTTATTTAATATTTATTTGTTATTTATTTATCATGTATTTATTATTTATTTATTATCTATTTAGTATTTATTTATTATTTATTTGTTATCTATTTATTATTTATTTAATATTTATTTGTTATTTATTTATTATCTATTCTTCTCTATTCTCTCTATTCATTTAATATTTATTTCTTATTTATTTATTATCTATTTATTATTTATGTATTATTTCTTATTTATTTGTTATCTATTATTTATTTACTATTTATTTATTATTTACTTATTATTTGTTTATTATCTATTTATTATTTATTTATTATTTATTTCTTATTTATTTATTATATAAATAAATAAAAATAAAATAAATAATAAATAAATAATAAATAAATAATAAATAAATAATAAATAAATAATAAATAAATAATAAATAAATAATAAATAAATAATAAATAAATAATAAATAAATAATAAATAAATAATAAATAAATAATAAATAAATAATAAATAAATAATAAATAAATAATAAATAAATAATAAATAAATAATAAATAAATAATAAATAAATAATAAATAAATAATAAATAAATAATAAATAAATAATAAATAAATAATAAATAAATAATAAATAAATAATAAATAAATAATAAATAAATAATAAATAAATAATAAATAAATAATAAATAAATAATAAATAAATAATAAATAAATAATAAATAAATAATAAATAAATAATAAATAAATAATAAATAAATAATAAATAAATAATAAATAAATAATAAATAAATAATAAATAAATAATAAATAAATAATAAATAAATAATAAATAAATAATAAATAAATAATAAATAAATAATAAATAAATAATAAATAAATAATAAATAAATAATAAATAAATAATAAATAAATAATAAATAAATAATAAATAAATAATAAATAAATAATAAATAAATAATAAATAAATAATAAATAAATAATAAATAAATAATAAATAAATAATAAATAAATAATAAATAAATAATAAATAAATAATAAATAAAATAATAAATAAATAATAAATAAATAATAAATAAATAATAAATAAATAATAAATAAATAATAAATAAATAATAAATAATAAATAATAAATAATAAATAAATAATAAATAAATAATAATAAATAAATAATAAATAAATAATAAATAAATAATAAATAAATAATAAATAAATAATAAATAAATAATAAATAAATAATAAATAAATAATAAATAAATAATAAATAAATAACAAATAAATAATAAATAAATAATAAATAAATAATAAATAAATAATAAATAAATAATAAATAAATAATAAATAAATAATAAATAAATAATAAATAAATAATAAATAAATAATAAATAAATAAATAATAAATAAATAATAAATAAATAATAAATAAATAATAAATAAATAACAAATAAATAATAAATAAATAACAAATAAATATTAAATAAATAATAAATAGATAATAAATAAATAAGAAATAACTAAATAAACAAAATAGATAAAAAAATAATAAATAAATAATAAATAGATAATAAATAAATAAGAAATAAATATTAAATGAATAATAAATATTATATTATATTTATATTTATTTCTTATTATTTACTATCTATTTATTATTTCTTCATTATTTATTTCTTATTTATTTATTATTTATTTATTATTTATTTAATATTTATTTGTTATTTATTTACTATCTATTTATTATTTATTCATTATTTATTTCTTATTTATTTATTATTTATTTATTATTTATTTAATATTTATTTGTTATTTATTTATCTATTTATTATTCATTTAATATTTATTTCTTATTTATTTATTATCTATTTATTATTTATTTATTATTTCTTATTTATTTGTTATGTATTATTTATTTAATATTTATTTCTTATTATTTACTATCTATTATTTATTTCTTATTTATTTGTTATATATTTATTATTTATTTAATATTTATTTGTTATTTATTTACTATCAATTTATTATTTACTTATTATTTATTTATTATCTATTTATGATTTATTTATTATTTATTTCTTATTTATTTATTATCTATTTATTATTTATTTAATATTTATTTGTTAATTATTTATCATCAATTTATTGTTTATTTCTTATTATTTACAATCTATTTATTATTTATTTATTATTTATTTATAATTTATTTAATATTTATTTGTTATTTATTTACTATCTTTATTGTCTATTTATTATTTATTTATTATTTATTTATCTATTTATTATTTATTTATTATTTTTTTATTATCTATTTATTATTTATTTATTATTTATTTCTTATTTATTTATTATCTATTTATTATTTATTTTATATTTATTTGTTATTTATTTATAATCTATTTATTATTTATTTATTATTTATTTATTATTTATTTATTATCTATTTATTATTTATTTATTATTTCTTATTTATTTGTTAGCTCTTATTTATTTAATATTTATTTCTTATTATTTACTATCTATTAATTATTTATTATTTATTTATTATCTATTTATTATTTATTTATTATTTATTTATTATCTATTTAGTATTTATTTATTATTTATTTATTATTTATTTAATATTTATTTGTTATTTATTTACTATCTATTTATTATTTATTTATTATTTATTTATTATCTATTTATTATTTATTTATTATTTATTTCTTATTTATTTATTATCTATTTATTATTTATTTAATATTTATTTGTTATTTATTTAACAACTATTTATTATTTATTTATTATCTATTTAGTATTTATTTATTATTTATTTATTATTTATTTGTTATCTATTTATTATTTATTTAATATTTATTTGTTATTTATTTATCATCTATTTATTATTTATTTCTTATTATTTACTATCTATTTATCATTTATTTATTATTTATTTATTATCTATTTATTATTTATTCATTATTTATTTCTTATTTATTTAATATTTATTTGATATTTATTTGCTATCTATTTATTATTTATTTATTATTTATTTCTTATTTATTTATTATCTATTTATTATTTATTTAATATTTATTTGTTATTTATTTATCATGTATTTATTATTTATTTATTATCTATTTAGTATTTATTTATTATTTATTTGTTATCTATTTATTATTTATTTAATATTTATTTGTTATTTATTTATTATCTATTCTTCTCTATTCTCTCTATTCATTTAATATTTATTTCTTATTTATTTATTATCTATTTATTATTTATGTATTATTTCTTATTTATTTGTTATCTATTATTTATTTACTATTTATTTATTATTTACTTATTATTTATTTATTATCTATTTATTATTTATTTATTATTTATTTCTTATTTATTTATTATATAAATAAATAAAAATAAAATAAATAATAAATAAATAATAAATAAATAATAAATAAATAATAAATAAATAATAAATAAATAATAAATAAATAATAAATAAATAATAAATAAATAATAAATAAATAATAAATAAATAATAAATAAATAATAAATAAATAATAAATAAATAATAAATAAATAATAAATAAATAATAAATAAATAATAAATAAATAATAAATAAATAATAAATAAATAATAAATAAATAATAAATAAATAATAAATAAATAATAAATAAATAATAAATAAATAATAAATAAATAATAAATAAATAATAAATAAATAATAAATAAATAATAAATAAATAATAAATAAATAATAAATAAATAATAAATAAATAATAAATAAATAATAAATAAATAATAAATAAATAATAAATAAATAATAAATAAATAATAAATAAATAATAAATAAATAATAAATAAATAATAAATAAATAATAAATAAATAATAAATAAATAATAAATAAATAATAAATAAATAATAAATAAATAATAAATAAATAATAAATAAATAATAAATAAATAATAAATAAATAATAAATAAATAATAAATAAATAATAAATAAATAATAAATAAATAATAAATAAATAATAAATAAATAATAAATAAATAATAAATAAATAATAAATAAATAATAAATAAATAATAAATAAATAATAAATAAATAATAAATAAATAATAAATAAATAATAAATAAATAATAAATAAATAATAAATAAATAATAAATAAATAATAAATAAATAATAAATAAATAATAAATAAATAATAAATAAATAATAAATAAATAATAAATAAATAATAAATAAATAATAAATAAATAATAAATAAATAATAAATAAATAATAAATAAATAATAAATAAATAATAAATAAATAATAAATAAATAATAAATAAATAATAAATAAATAATAAATAAATAATAAATAAATAATAAATAAATAATAAATAAATAATAAATAAATAATAAATAAATAATAAATAAATAATAAATAAATAATAAATAAATAATAAATAAATAATAAATAAATAATAAATAAATAATAAATAAATAATAAATAAA